>JAPYZF010000194.1:0-152727 GCA_030523045.1 Meteorus cinctellus | reverse complement strand
AGCTAGCGAAGCTTACCTCGTTGGTCTTTTCGAAGATACCAACTTGTGCGCTATCCATGCCAAGCGCGTCACCATCATGCCAAAAGACATCCAATTGGCTCGTCGTATTCGAGGAGAACGAGCTTAATTCATCATCATCATCATTACCATTGAAACAATCGGCCCTTTTAAGGGCCACAAATATTTCTCAACGTTTATAATTACCTCTACTTGCAATTACACATTTATTTGAAATTTTCCATCATCATTTGACGCAGCCTTCAATTTTATTGATGACGTTCTAGTTGCATTGATTGAAAGTAGATATTGAATTTTTTCTATACAAAGTAAAGCATACGTGATCAATGAAATCTATCTCGAGTGCTGCAAGCACACGTCATGCATCGTTGATACCATCCAGCAATATTTATTACAGCTAATAAAAGTGATCTCTGAATTTTGCGGGAATATCAAAACCGAGAACTGAAAAGCAGATATGAAGTGCCATCACAATTACAATATTTATTGACGTAATATCCCTATAATCTCATGCATATATATATATATATAAATGCACGAAACAATGATTAAGACAATTACGAACACGAGTCCAACAAGTCAATGATTTATTCATGCCCATGACTCAACGTTCCGCCAATTAGTATTCCTTCATAATAACAAATATCTATTTATAGTTACAAATCGATGATCAGATGTAATCTTTCCTTCTATTCTGCGAAATTTAATTACAAGACTTTTTTAATCATTTTCAATATTAATAATAATTAAGATTTGTCAAACCTTCTCTAACTTATTGCTTAAGAACAATATGTTCCAACTTATCATGAAGTGATAGGGATCCTGATGGAAATTTATTTGATTGTTCTCAAAGAAAATAATTGCAGAAAATCGCATGAGCATTTGTATGTATTAATAACCTCTTGTTCAAAATCATTAATAAAACTATACTCTTTCAGGTAATAAATTCTGTACATGAATTCCGATTAAATGTAAATTTAAATTCCATTATCTATTAAATCAATACATAATTTCCTGAAAACCGAAATGTAATCCGACTGTAATGCTAACAAAATTGTCACATTTATTCTATTCATCCTTCCAGTTGCTTTATATTCGGTTTTATCAATGGAAGGATCAATTTTTGATCACTCTTTCATTGTTATAATCTTTAGAAATCTAAAAATGGGAATGTAATTGTCTCCAATAAAATTAAAAATTACCCCTACAGTTTCATTCATTACTTTTATGAATATTCGATTCTTCTTTTTGGGTGTTTCATTCGCATTGTGAATTATCACACACATCTTTCCTCTGATTTACGCAGTTATTTCACAAGTATATAACTCATATTCAACAGTTGTTTAAAGTTATTGAGTTAAATCCATAACAATTAAAATTTCGTTGATTAAGAATTTTTCATGATATTTATTACTGCGTATAATAACGAACATCTACAGCCCAACAACTAATAGTAGTCTGCTTTAAGGTTGCTCGAGCTGGTGTTATATTGCACGTCATATTAATGTACTCTCATGATATTCCATTAATAATTCATCCCCTATTTAACAACTGATCTCTAAGCTACTAATTAAAACTGCATCAACGATGATTCAATAACCCATTAAATTATAATTATGATGTTTATTAATGAACTCCCAGTTTCCATTGTGGTCTATGTATTGTTAAACAGAAATTTTTGATTGTTCCATTATATTTGTTGTGATTTATTTTTTCGTAACAATACAATTGAACATTTATTTGGATAATGAATTTAAGGAAAACATGTAAATTTGATAAATATTGTTTAAAATTATGATAGAATATGTGAATGGAACACCGTTGAATGAAAGACAACAGAAATTTCTGCGTTAAAATCTGAGTAGTCTCTCTCCATGGTCCGCGCTTCAATAGGGTACTCGTTACTCGACAAAAACCGCGCCACTAGCGCTCGTATCACTACACGTTTGTTACATTGAACGAATACCAGTACTTCTTTCAAGATATCTGAAATTCTATTTTCAATTGGAACTTCAACTCAACACAATGACGGAAAAATCAGCATCACCTGTAGTTGCAGCAGAGGAGAAAACTGTTACAAAAATGGAGACGACAAAAAAAGCTGGAGGAGCAAAAGCTCCTGCTAAACCACGAGTCAAGCCTACTCATCCAAGTACTGCTGATATGGTGAAGTCAGCCATTAACACACTTGCTGAACATGGCGGCTCATCTCTTCAAGCTATCAAGAAATACATCACTGCCACGTACAAAACTGATGCTGAAAAACAAGCACCTTTCATCAAGAAATACTTGAAAGCAGCTGTTGTTGCTGGAACTCTTGTTCAGACAAAGGGCAAAGGTGCATCAGGATCGTTCAAGCTCGCTGTGACTAAAGTCAGCTCACCCAAATCTAAACCAAAGGCTGTTGGTGAGAAAAAAGTTGCCAAGCCAAAGAAAGCAGCATCGCCGAAGAAAGCTCCAGTGAAGAAGGCTGAAGCTACCAAAGCCGCAGCTAAGAAACCTGCACCAGCCAAAAAAGCACCAGCAAAGAAAACTCCAGCTGCTGAGAAAAAAACTGCAGCTAAACCAGCTGCAGCAGCTAAAGTTGCCAAGCCAAAGGCTCCATCTAAAGCGAAGAAAGCAGTGAAGGCACCAACTGCAAAGCCTAAAGCGCCTAAACCGAAGAAAGCAGCATCACCAAAAGTTGCTAAGACAACAGCAAAAAAAGCAGCTGCACAAAAAAAATGAAGATCCAATACTGAACCTTTTGGCAGTTAGTTTGACGAAAAGCACCACAAAAGTAATGAAACAACGGCCCTTTTAAGGGCCACATAAATCTTTCAATACGTAAAATAATTCTAATTCGTTTTTGGTACAACGAACAGATATCTAAATGATATCTACCAAGTATTAATGTCAGCGTAATTGTATGAAAAATACCGACAGTGCTCACTATAATTAGAGAACAGTTATTTTTAGCTTCACAACACAATTAAGTATTAAATTATTTCAGGCTGAATGATTCAAATTCCATCAAGCTGAAATATTTTTACTCATTCGTTTTCATTGATGGTACAGATAACCCAACAACAGCACCACATTCTTTCTGAACTCTCATCTGCATTATGATTGGTTCACCAGTACCAATACAACTACCATATCAAATATTTCTTAATCTGCTTCCTTCAGTTTTTTCGACAAGCCCAAGCCCGAATCTCCTCTTCCGCTATCAAACTTTTATTATCAAGGTTTGATTGAACATTTAGGTCAAGAGCTCCGGTCATTTTATGAATTTCATTTACATTAAACGAAAATATATGTAGAGTAACTTCAGTGCATGCAGCAACTCCACAAATGAAAGTGTAAATGAATCTCACATTAATATCCAATCAGAACTCTGAAAACGACAATCTAAAACTCTATCATTCATTATCTAGGTCATCACTTCACATCGAATTATTGTTATCAAGTTACTTCACCTGTTTCTCATTGTGTACATCTTCATTTTCTACTTCATTTAATATCCCGATTTCGAGATTTACTTCATTGGCGATTTATCGCTCAATCTCGTTATTCGATTAGTTCTTCTGTTCTTCTTATCACAAGTGGCAGCCCTGTTACCAATAATTCATATGTTCGCGCCTATTCTACTGTACCATCATAAGATAAAGAAACTAACCTATAACATGAACAAATGTAAAAGTATATCAGCTGTTGCCTACGCTGTCTGCGTCGTATTCTCTCAATACTCAATTCATTTTCATTCTCTCTATTCTTTTTCCTGGTGAGGGTCTCACGCTTCCCAGCCACTGACATTTTATTTTTCACGGCCTATTTCAGATCAGTCTCGAGTGAGCCATCATGGCGCACGGGTTTCGTAAACATTTCGTAAATAATATTTGTCAAACGTGAAGGGAAAAATTATCGTTGTCAATAGACAAAAAAAAAACAAAGACCAAATTAATATTAGAAGAATATATAATGAAATGTTTCATATAGATAAATTTGTCTGACAATTTCTCATTTTTTCATTCATTTATTAATATTTTCTATCACATTGTTGATAGTTAATTGAAACATTCACAATTATAATTTGAGTGCGTCTTCTTAGGTTAAATATTTATTTGTGTTGTTGTTGCTGTTGTGCAGTTTATATTATTGTCATTGCTCTGCTTCCGTGTTTTTGTACGCGTTAAACTCACTCGTGGGAAAAATTAAATGTGTCACGATGGTGAGGCTGACTGAAGAAATGGTCGTGGCCAGATCACGAATTTCTGATCTTACAGCTGTGAAAAAATTCAATTGCTGGTAAATAAATTGAAAAAGCTATATGAAGTTATTGACAGAGCTGCTGATATTGAGATTGAAATTAATTATTAATCAGCAATCAATAAGATTAATTTTGCTTCATTCAGTTACGTGTCCTTGCACGATTTTTAGTTTCAACTTTGTTTCATTAAACTTTTAAATATTTATTGAATGAAAGTTTCAATGTCACGATTGGTTTTTGGTTCAATGCATTATTTATTATAGATTGTAGACTATTTGCAACATGAAATGGTTCTTGAAGGCTTCGAACTTAAATATCTTTCATTATTACTTTTGTCATTATCATGAAGATTATTTCTGTTAACTTGCTTTTTTATGTGATTACTCATTTTGGGTTGACACTTCAGGCCATTGATTATCTTTCATCATTTAAATTTATGCATGGTAATAATTGTGTTCATTCAACTCTCATTATGAACAATTTCTCACGTGGTTTTTATATATATTATGAACTTCTCATTGAATTATTTAGAATGTAAATGCCTGTTTAATGTGAATTCATTGTTCTAGATATTACAATTTTCTTGTAGTTTGTAATATGATGTGTATATATTTATTATAGAATGTTTTTGTTGGTTTGTCTAGCACTTACAATGCTTTTTCTGACCTTCATCTCCTATTGTATATATTTCTTTTATTGAATTATTTATTTATTCATCTGTTTAACTGGAGCTGCGAGTTGTCTATTATCTTTTGTAATTTGTGATACATATTCTCGTTTAATTTTACCTCCAAATATTAATCATGCCAAATTGTTATTGCAAAAACTTATAATTCTGTCTAAATTATTTCAACATGTTAAAATAATGTTTATATTGTTTCAGGGGTTCGGAATTGACAGACATCAGTATACTTCGTGAATTGAAAAAAGTGGAAGTATTATCATTGAGGTGAGGACGTAATGACGAACGAAGGAATACATAAATTGATGGCATGAAAATAATCGGATCGATAGGAATTATTTGCAATCATTTTCGTGTCTTTAAACAGACAATTTTCATGCTGTCTAAGCATGGTCGTGTTTGGACACTGTAAACTCACGGCCACACACATCATCCCACTCGCACACAAACTCTTTTCTGAAGTTGTTCCACCCACTCGTGATTTCTTCAAAGTCATACGAGTGATCGCATTGCTTTTATTCAATTATTGATTTCATATTTTTACATTGTCTACTAAATATAATTATATAAACTCAATTGATTTAATGGGATAATTTCATTTATATAAATGAGTTTATATGTCTATCACTTTGATTGAAGAATAGATGGATATTTGATGAAATCAAGAGTTTTCCATTAAGCTTTCTATTTTTTCAATTAAAGAGCACGAGCGATATGATCAGAATAATTCTTACTTTCACCATATATTTGCCCTGTAAATTATCGCTCACTCCTTCATAATTGCGGATCTACATTTATTAATATATTGCATAAATTCATAATTTCAGTTTCACAATTGCTAATAAACATGAAATTTTTTTACTTTCAGTGTTAATAATATCAACACTTTAGCTGATTTTCAATACTGTTTGAACCTGAAGGATTTATTTGTCAGAAAAAATAATATTACTGATTTGAATGAAGTATGCTATCTACAAAATTTACCAAATCTTCGAAATTTATGGCTTGGAGAGAATCCTTGTGCCGAGCGCGAAGGGTAAATATGATAATTATTTGAATTTGCTGATTAACGTAAGAGAGAAACATATGTTACATTGTATTCATTTCATTTTTACAACTATTTTCAAGGTATCGTTCAGCGGTGATACGCGCACTACCAAATTTAGAAAAGCTCGATGACATATTCGTCACAGCTGATGAAATTAACTTGGCAATGCAACGTGGGAAAATACTTGTGCATCCACTTGAAATGGATGCTTCGCCCCCGCAATCAGATCCAGCAAGTCCTGAGGTATTTTTCCATATTCAGTGAATGAAGTATTTATCATTTATATCATTGAAAAACATTTGAAAGTCTCATATCCGTGTTTATTATCCATTTCCGTTATAACGTACACTAATTACTCATGAAAAAAAAATTACTAGAATGTCTATTTAATTTATTTAGTCATTGTGTGTTACTAATGCTCATAATTAGGAAGTTGCTGAATTCATTGACGAACCTGAACCTGAACGTAATAGACGATACAGTTCATCGAGTGACCAGGTAATGCTTGAATTGGATAATTTGTTCCTATTAACGACTCAATTTTACTTCATTTTTTTGTCGCTTTGAATGAGCGTTATCGAATAACATTGGATGTGAATTGATGGGGAAAACCAGGGTCATTATCAGAGAAATTAGTTATTGTTTTCCTCTATTTTGGAAATAACCTGTCGATAGCGACAGCGTTTATAAATGATTCCGTATAAGAATTATCTTCATTGAAATAGTCATTTCCGTGCTCAGGTTGTCCCCGCCCTGTAAAATATAATCATGAGAAAAACGTCGTTTTTTAATACGCAGTTGTGTTGGCTCCCACTCCTAACAAATAAGAGTATCGTCATCTTTCACAAGTGTTGGAATATCCATTCAATATTTTTAGAATTAGGTAATATGAGAATATACAGCAATGGTCGTTGATGTTAGAATTTCACTCTGGTATTCCTCCTTAATTCGTCAAGTCCACCCAATTTCTTTATTTATATAAATGTTTTTCAGAGGAGTTATGACGAAACACATCACGCCCATGATGAATATCATGACACAGACAGGAGGAATGCAAATTACAATGGCACACCGCCACATCAATATTCTCAGGGCAATCATTATGGTTATGAGGTACATTATTCATTTACATAGCGAATCATTTGAAGCAATTTATTCAGCATAAGCTCGAAAAAAGCATCTATAAATTATTTCGTTGACAAAATTTCCATTAACTGATCTAATCAAGCATGTTATTATTCTGCGATTAATTTATTAATGCTATATTTTTGTTAATCAATTTTTTTGTCTTATTTTCGGTCTATTTGTTTTATTTGTTAACAACAAATAACCGCAACTAATAGCTGCAGAATGGTCAATTGAAGAGTCAGGTGAAAGATGACGGTGCGAGAGTCGAATCACGAAGCAACGGTGAAAATTTACCCACTAACACTCTCGAACTTCGCAAGGTATCGTTCATAGATTCTGAACAAAAAACAAATTTGAAATAAATGTCAAACATTAAGGATAATTACTAATATTCTTCACGCAATATGTTAATTCATCTATTCATCAATTCTGATATGATAGAATATAATGATCGAATCATATTTTCTCACAACAATTATATTCATTCGATGGAGGCTTCGTGTTGGAATAACACTTGAGATAATAAACCTTTCGAATCTCAGTGTTGACCTTGATAACAATTCATTTGATTATTCATCGTAGATCTGTGCGTCTTATTTCACACTTTTTTTCTGCTCTGAATTGCTTTATTATTTTTAATGTAGATATGAAATTATTCAATTGATACGTCGTCATTATATTTCTCCAATTATTCTCTAATTCTTCATCTCTCATGCAGGAGATAGAAAAAGTTTCCAAATACTTTCATTCATCTTCAGATATTATATTTTCAAGAGAGAAGGAGTTGCCATCTGCTTTTTTTTTATTATTTTTCAAATAAGAACCAATTGCAGGAGTATGATGACCGACCTGCGGTCGCAAGACAAAATGGTGATTACGAGGATCGTCGAGGCTATGTGGATTATGAACGCAGTGAACAAAACATCAGTCAACGTGCACAACAAAGTGTTCCACAATCACCGAGATCTAATTACTCGACAATAGAATATGTTGATGAAAGGAGATCTGCGGATAGAAATAGTTATGATTATGAAGAACGGCGGCCTATTGATGATGATGAATCGTCACATCAACAACAGCTACAGCAGCATCAATCGCAGCCGAGACGATCCTCTGTACATCGAAGTGTTGAGAGGGTCCGTTGATTTGTCAACTTCTTTTTTAATTGCTTGGCCTCATTTCCCATTTGAGTTCATAGATGAAGTAGGAGATCGCGGAATATTTCATTAGAATCTATGTTTGATAATTATTTTTAGTGATGATTTAATTAATTCCAACGTATTGCTACGTATGTTTTTGTCATGTGATGTCATTGACAATTCTTCATTTTTATTCTTCTCAGGATGAATCAGGTTCTACCCATGCGCCAGGTTGGGTGAGACATTCTGAAAAGGACAAATGTCGATTTCACTATCACAGGAGACCTGTTACAAGAGTGAGTATATTGATAAAAAAATATATTCTGATAAGTCCATTACTCTTCATATGCAAGCAATATATATTTTTATTGCGCAGTATTGAAATTTTCTTTTCTCTTTCCATAAAGAATTCGAATATCCTGTCGGCTGTATTATGCTTGGTGAAAGAACTCGATTATCCCAGCTTGGAAGTTGTCGAAATGGCAGTTCGCAATCGAATGTATGAATTAGAAGAATGATGTCTCTGACGCCGTTCCCCTGATACTACGGGTACGGCGATTAGACTCGCAACATTGGTCGGAGAATCATCAAATATTGGACCAAGTTCCGAGTATTCAGACTCACTCGATACAATCCCCCTTAAAATTCCACATGAATATGATGCACATTCGAATGATGGTGATCGTTTTGGTGGTGATGAATGCAACTGTGGAGAAATTAAAATTCGTCCAACAAGGAATGTATCGATTGATCCAAGTCCTCGATACTTTGGCGAAGAAGAAATATCTAGAATAAAATCATTGCGACAAAATTCGAGCAAAAGCATTAGTGATAAATTTTTGGGAGAATCTAGTGTGGAATGTAATACAAAATTGATTGGACAATCAGGGAGACATAGGAGATTCAAAGACCTTGGACTATCAGAAAATTCATGTTTCAATCAAATACCACATGAAACTACGAGAGCTAATGAGGTGAGAAGAGTTGCGAGCAGCGATAGTATTCCTTTTGGCGCTGTCAGACGTGATAATTTTATTAAACATAGCCGTGCACTCAGTAAGGATTGCGTTAGACGCGCAAAAAGTCCTGAAGTGAAACAATTGCGTTATATACAGTCAGCCAAAGGAACGTGGTCGTACAATTTGTAGAAAAATTACTGACTTTGTGGATTGAAGAGAATGATTCCTTCATTTTCTCAATGAGTATATATATATATATATATATAATATTTGAAGTGTCCAAGAAAAATTGAATACGAGACTGCAGTGTGTGCAATATGAATTGAAAGCGTTGGTTGATTCAATCGTTATTTAAAAATTAATGATACACTTCTTTTTTAGTTTAGATATTCTTTTTTGATCATAATTGCTTGCCAATTCATTCACAATAATTAAATGAGGTGTTACCAATTGCAACAAGCAAGGCATCATTGCCTGATTGCTTCTGTATGGCACACAAAAATAGTTGAACAAATCTTTGGTAATTTGTTATAAATTAAACGTCCAAGTATAGTTTTTACTCATATAGACGACCGTCCATTTATTATTGAGGATATTATCTTGTTGTTATAGCTATTGTTGGCTATCATTAGTTTCTGACATTCAATATGTTGGAGAATTTTATCCTATTAATGTTTTTGAGATGCGAAATCACTTTAATTATTCACTTATTTTTCGCTCTCTGCTGTTTATTCTATCCAATTAATTTTTGTTGGAGCGTTTAGATGAAATCCAATAAGATTTTTGATATATTATGAAATTCTATCCCGTTGAATTATTAAAACAGATAATAATTGAATAGTAAATCATTGTGAACGCCTAGATAATAATCTTCTTCCACAAAACGAAAAAGACAAATTGTAAATATGAATAATAAATTATAAACGATGAGTGAAATAGGAAAGTTAAGGTGAACAAATGAAACAATCGCAGGATTGAAAACGATGAATATATTGGAAAATGTTCACGTATCAAAATTCACTAAATGAATATTAAAAATTTTAATATTGTTTCGAGAATTATGAACATCAGGTAGAGTGAATTTAGTTTCTATTACTTTATCGATCAAAATTCATATATATATTCATGACAAGTTTGTGAAATACTTTTCACAAATACAATTTACTTAATTCATTTTCTCATTATCTATGTGCTCATACATATATGAATATTAATACAAGAACAAACCGAAAAATTTCATCAATATCGTTCAACATAGGCTAAATATTTAAAGACAAGAAATGCAGTTCAGATGTGTCTGCATTTCCTAGTTGTGTAAAAATCATGAAACTCCAGCCAACGTGTACTTGAAAAAAAATAAATATACAATCGGCTGTGTCATTAAAAAATAAAACAAACAAACAAAACAGGAAGAATCAAATAACAATTGTAAAATTCGTATAAGCTTTTTAAATACAATATTAAGAAATAATGAAAAAGATTACCAATTCTTCATTATGTTTATTCTATTTAGTATTTGAAGAATGGGATTTCACTCATATTAATTTTATTTTTTATCCTTGCTTTGGCACATTCACAAAATATGTCTCATTTTCAATGATTTTTGGTGGACAAGTAATTCTTTGCCCGAAATCACCGAGTGGTGTGGTAGGAAATCCATCGCTATCAACGCAAAACGGTCGACCATTATCAATTTGAGTGGGATCGTAACTACCATTGTCTAGGCAGTTGAGAATCATTTCAGTCCCTTCGTCGCTGAAAATTCGAGTGTCCCGGGCACAATCTGAAACGTTTAAATCTGTTGTCAAGTGTTTTTTTTGTTTTTCAGGTCAATTTTTTTTGTCTCCCTTTTTTTTTCAGGGTGAAAACGTCATAAATTCTTACTGCAATTCATTGACAAAATGCTGGAAATTTCCCCCTGATACAACCCAATCTGTTGTGAGTCTTTCCATGTACAGTATGCTCTGTAATGTGGAAGTGCGAATGGATATATTCGAAGGATAAAGAAAACAGGCTTAAGAAATAACGTAGAAAGTGAAGGAAAATATTACAGCTTCTTTCCTAGTCTGTAAAATCCATAGCTACCATCATCGTCGCAATACACATCGTCTACGTGAACAAATTCAATCCCATGTATTGCTATTTTTCTCAATAATTCTGATCTCGCAATGTGCTTACTCTCACACTGTCTAAGGTATTGTGATCCAACGTCTTTTCCGTCATCTTTTACCGATGAATAATATAGAAACGTCAAACTCATTCATTGATATTGATAAAAAATCACATTTTCTTTTCTTTCCAATTGCTGATTAATATTTTTAACTTACAGCATGGCAAATATTTCATAACGGACTCAGGATAAATTCTCTGTGTTGGTTTACCAGTCTTTGGCTCAACACACCAGCACAAACCATTATCACATTGAAGCTCTTCGTAATTTCCATTCTCAGAGCAATGCAATGATACATCGTCTCTTGTCTTCTTTAATTCGGCTCTCCTGCGACTACAAGCTGATGAAGAAATTCAATTTTTATCAACAATAAATAAGGATACTCTGCTGAATATATCTAGGATGAAATTTATCAGGACATGTACCACAAGTCATATTATTGTCCTCTCTCCACCACGACCAACCAAAAATCCTGGTGCCTTCAGGATCATAACAGAAGCATCTACCATTTGATAATTCACCTTTACATTGTTTTGCTGACCAAGAGCCGTCAGGTTCGCACGATGGTTTCCATAATGAATTCGTCCATTGATGATAATGACATGATGACGTATCTAGAAAATGATAGAATAGAAAATCATCTGGATAAACAAAATAGCATAAGTATTTTCCTATTAACAAGACAGACTTCCAACACAAATCTCAGCAGCGTTGCATAGTAGACCGGGCAAACATTTTGAGCAACTGCAATCCCCATTGATACCTGAAAATTAAGATAAAACTGTATGGTGCAATATTTACTATTGTATTTAGGTACCTCATTGTCATTAGTATAAACACAATTTCTATTTTTACCCGCATACTCTGGACAATTAGTATCAATACTGAAACATACGTTTGTACATATACTTCCTAATATGTAAAATGTTAGAATTGTTGTAAATTTAATGAGAGTTTTATATTTGTCTGCCATAGTTGCTACAATTATTGTTCAATTGATCGGCTTGCTTGATATCAAGCTCTTTACCTTATCTTCATCACTATTAAAAAATCTTATCATCTAATCGTTTGATTGTCTTTGTCTTTTATGAGATTGACTTAGATATTCAATGAACATTTGCCACTATTATTTTGTTTCATTCTCATATTCACAGGGCAGATCGACCACATTTCATTGTGTATATATTTATATATATATATATATTCATGGATACTTAGGAAGGTTCCGGGGGTCTGAGGGTATTTGGAAGAAAAAGGGGGAGAGGTCGTAAAATGTGACGGTTCAGGTCGTAGAATCACCGAATTTTCCAAGAAATGTTTGCCTTCGTCAACTGAAACGTACAGCACTATGAAAATCTACACAAAGGCATGTGCAGTCTCATTTTATCATTAATATTAATAGACGTGTAGGTGTTTATTTTTGCTCTTACAACAATTTGATGAAAAATTGAAATAGAACCATGTCCTGCTCATGTTTGTATACATTAGCTCGCTATAGATTACAGCATCCATAAGATTTTTCAATGATATTTATATTATTTTATGAAATGAACTAATTTTTCTACCACAGTAATTAGGGAGAGAGCGCGAATTTCGAATTCAAACGTTTGTAACATTAATATCACACACTTACTCTCACCATCTTGACTCGACCAATAGCACACAATCTTCACGCGAAGTGCTCGTCATGCATTGCCGAATGTGTACGAATATCATCCGAAGCCGTTGCACTCGAGTTTGTTCGGTTGTCCGCCATTTGCTGATTGCTCACCAGCTCACCACATAACCGCGGGAGCAACCAAGCAATTAACATCGTAGAAGAGATCTGTCCATCAGCTCAGCAATTGCTACGGTGGAGAGACAAAATCAAGTATGTTGTTAGTTTTTATTATTATTAATAACTAATCTTTAGTTGATCAATGACCGGATGTGTAATTTTCGTTTATATTTTGAGGAATTGTAGGCGTTTGGTTACTATCGAATGAAATTAAACGCAGTAGATTTTCGCCGGCTCGTGTTAAACTTTCGACGTGTCTGTTCCTTTCGGTTTCCCCATTTTTCTAATCAAATTTTACAATCGTTATTAATTTTTTTTCGACCATTGTTTATACCAATATACTATTTGCTTAGGGGTTTATCCAATATTTTTGATTGAATTTAAATTGTGAATGATTTCGTAGATGAAATCATAATGCGACGTTGATTTCTTTGTTCTTGTAGCCGATATCATTTCGTTCTTGTTTTCTCGTTTTTGCTGTCGAGTTGTACTTTGTTTTTGTTAAGTAAACATTCTTTGTTCTTTGCAGTAAGAAAATTAGATGAATATTTTCAATTTTCGGAAATTGATAACAGTGTGAGAGTATGGGGCTGTTTCTTTGTTTCGAGGATATGATTGAAGATGAAAGGAATGTTCGATGGAATATTTATGTGAATGAATTAGATTGTATGGTAGGGTTTGTATCTTAAGTTGGAAGTCATCTCTTTTGTTTTTTATATAATCGAGAAGTATTTGGGATGTTGTTTGTTTTTTTTTGTTCCTTATATTTGAGAATTTCTTTTGTTTAATGTTGTCGATCGCCGGCGGCAGCAAGAACTAACACGTTTGTGACGAACGAGTTCTTCGAACTTCTTGTTATGACTTTTGTTTCTGTGTTTCCCGTAGTATTTAAGATGATAGCTATTTATCGTAGATCGATATTCAGATCTTTTGTATTGGGAGAAAATAATTGAACTCAGTTATGAAATATTCACATTTGTAATTGGAAATGTTGGAAATATCTGTGGATATTATATCTTTTATTATAGATTCCTTTCTTCGACCACCATTGAACTTCTTTCTTCATTTACTAGTGTGTTGGTTTTTTTTTGTTTGACTGCTCGGTGCGTTCTTGAGTTTTTTTTTTGTGTCTTTGAGAATTTTGCTTTTTGTTTATTCTATTCGGACTGGATTGATCTTTTATTTGATGTGTATCAGGAATTGGTCGTGAATGCCTTTCGGCGTCGAACGAAGAATGATTCTTTTTTTTTTTCTTTCGCTGAAAATGTAATATAAACACTTCGTGATAATGTTTTTTTTTCTGTCTGTTTATGGCTGTTCTTTTTTCTCGCTCACTCGACAGGGCAAATCTTACAGAGTCGTATTTCACCTCTTGACACACGAATAAGCCTCTCTGAATTCTGATATTTTGTTCTCTTATTTATTGAGACTTTTTTTTTTCATCAATGATGAATGTCCATTTTGTATTGATGCTTTTCAACGCATTTTTGAATTATTTTCTGATGTGGAAATCAAACATAAATGAACTTATGAAGAGTCCTGTTGAATTCTCCAATGCATATTCCCTTCAATGCCTTATTTGCACAAGATAACGATCTTTGGGTTTATAGATAAAATCAAGAAATGGAGGGTCGGAATGGAAAACCTCAAGGTCGGGGACGCAGTAGAGCACGAGGCACAACTCCACCAACGCAACCGGCGGCGGCACCAGCACCACTTCAAGGGGCATGGGCACGTCGTCCTGGTCCAGCAGCAGAGCCACAGGAGCAACCATATGGTCCACCACCGGTATGATTATTTGCTACCATAATACATTTACAAAGAACAAAATATCATAGTTTATTGATTGGGAAAAGAACAAATTTTTCCGTCCGCAGGGTGCAGGTCGTTCGGTGAGGCCAGCCGCACCACAAGCAGGTCCACAAGGTGATAGACCACTAGGTGTGAGCCGACCTGAACAACTATCATCTGCAGCTGTAATGCCAGTTGGTATGAAAACCAAACGCAAAGAAAACGACAAACCCGAACATACTTAACACTCTACTAATATACATTCTCTCTTCACTCTTTCATGTTATCAAACTTTTTTTTTCTTAGTTTCGGCCAGAGACACATTGACCGTGAACTGTTGCTTCTTTTGAATTGGGATTATATTGGCTAAATCACTTTGAAATTGTTATCAGGTGGCGGTGGCGATGCAGCGGGTGCTGCTTCACTTGGTCGAGGCGCAATGCGTGGCAGACGTATTATCAACTCTGATGCCCTTGTAACAAAACCACCATCGATGGCTAATTCCAAATGCGGTTCGTATTTCATAATTGAGTTGCATACACTTGGAATACGTTGCCAAAATAATGAACTCTGACATTTCTTTCTTTAGGGGCGCTCGGAAAAACAATGAAACTACGAGCGAATTACTTCCAAGTCATGTCCGCACCAGACTGGTGTCTATTCCAATACCGCGTTGATTTCAATGAGGAAGAGGACCGGTTGGTCGTGCGCAAAGGAATGCTACGTATTCACAAAGAGAGACTTGGTGCGTACCTATTCGATGGTACGGTACTTTACACTTGGCAGAGATTGCCGGGCGTAACTCAAGATCAGGTGAGTGGGTGTCTGATGAGAAAAGGACAAGAGTTTTTACGGCACTTCAAATTGTTCGTTCTCTGAATTTATAGATTCATTTATGTTCTTATTTTTCAGACTATGGAATTGAGTTCAACGAGAGAATCTGATCAAAAAATTATCGTCATCAGTATCCGTTTGGTAGGTGATTTAGTGAAGGGTGATCCCCATTACCTCCAAATTTATAACATCATAATGCGCAGAGGACTGGAACATCTTCATCTACAATTAGTAGGACGAAACTACTTTGATGCGAGAGCCAGGGTAAGCAGATGAATCTTTTTCTTTATTTTGTTGAAATAGTCGTCAGTCTTCCTCATGGGTAGTCAATTATTAAAAATGTCTGCATATGTTCCCGGCTTTAATGTATCGGTTTGGTAATTTCGCTGTTGGTTCTCTTTGTTAGGTTGTGATTCCAGAATTCGCCTTTGAATTGTGGCCAGGATACTTGACGACCATCAAACAACACGAGAGAGGAGTATTGATGGGTGTGGAGGTAACACACAAAGTTATGAGACAACAAACGATTTTGAGTATCCTCAACGACATACGGAACCGTTCGCCTCAAGATTTGCAGGTAATAAGATGAATACTGATCAATAATTTATCTTTGAGAAAAGTTATTCGTTTTGTTTACCATGAATAATTTCGATTATATTCTAGGCTGAGTGTAAGCGTGAGGTGATCGGATTAACAGTGTTGACAGACTACAATAATAACACTTATCGTGTTGATGATATCGACTTTAGAGTCAATCCTCAGACAACATTCCAGAAAAAAGGAGAAGCTATTTCATATATGAATTATTATCAGCAGAGATATGGTATTCGCATCGTGAATCCGACACAGCCTCTCTTGCTTTCACGATCAACAGTTCGGGATCGTCGTGCTGGAAAAGATGAGATGGTGTATCTCATTCCAGAATTATGTCGTGCCACAGGTAATTTCGAAATATTTTTCATATATCACATGAATTAAGAGTTCTATCTAAATCATGTGATTTTTGTTTTCAGGATTGACTGACTCTATGAAGAGTGACTTCCGTTTGATGAGAGCTATGGCTGATCATACTCGCGTAACACCTAAAGTACGCATAGAAAAGTTACTTGCATTCAATAATCGTCTCACATCGGAACCGAATGTTGTTCGAGAATTTTCTGAGTGGGATTTGAGGTTGTCTAAACAACTTGTCGAAGTGCCAGCTCGTGTTCTTCAGCCAGAGAAGATTCTCTTTAATAGAAGGGATGTATTTGCCGGCGATAGAGCAGATTGGCAGAGTGCTTTCCGCAGCAATCCAATGATTGTCTGCGCAAGTTTAAGAGATTGGTTCTGCTTTGTGCCCAATCAATTGGCCCAGGATACCAGAGTAAGTACATTATTGAGAACAAACTGAATTATAGCATTTACATTTCATTTTGAATTTGATATTATTGTTCTGTTACAGTCGTTTGTGACATCATTAATACGATGTGGTCAGGGGATGGGCTTTTCCATCCAAGAACCCCAGTATGTTCAGATGCAAAATGATTCAGCACAAAGCTACAGTCAGCATCTAGAACAAGTCATGAGTCAGAACAATCCGCAATTAGTTTTTTGCGTCTCATCACGGCAGCGCGCGGACGTGTACCAAGCCATAAAGAAGAAATGTTGCGTTGATCGGCCAGTGCCCAGTCAAGTTCTTGGGGCGAAGCACTTCCGGAACCAAAAAGGATTGATGTCGATTGCTACGAAAGTAGCTATACAATTGAACTGCAAAATTGGTGGTGCACCTTGGTCCATCAATATTCCCACAAAGGGGTTGATGACTGTTGGATTCGATGTATGTCACGATCCCAGCCAAAGAGGCACAGATATTGGTGAGCTTGAAATATATTTGTTGACATTTATCAGTGGACAAACGGAATAATTGGATCTTCAACCATGTAAAATTGTGTACGACTAATTCTCCGGTTCTTCCTTTGTTTTCAGGTGCTGTGATCGCATCATTAGATCGAGGTCTAGGCAGATACTTCTCCGCAGTGACTAGACACTCGACAAATGAAGAATTGTCGAATGATTTCGGAGTTAATATGGTCAAAGCCGTCAGGAAGTACCACGAGCTTAACAAAGCTTTTCCTGAGAACATTGTTATTTATCGCGATGGTGTTGGTGATGGACAAATACCATATGTGGTAGAACATGAAGTCAAGGCCATTCGAAAGGCACTTGCTGAGTTTTACGGAAGTCCCGAGCAAGTGAGGATGGCATTTGTTCTTGTAACAAAAAGGATTAACACGCGATTCTTTGGACCCGGAGACACAAATCCACCACCTGGAACTGTTGTCGATGACGTTATTACAAATCCGAACAGATACGATTTTTTCATCGTAGCACAACATGTTGGACAGGGATCAGTCTCTCCCACTGCTTATAATGTAATCGACGACAATACGGGATTCTCTGTAGACAATCTTCAATCCCTGACGTTTAAGCTTACGCATATGTACTTCAATTGGAGTGGTACAGTGCGTGTACCAGCCCCATGCCAGTATGCACACAAACTGGCATTCCTTGTCTCGCAATCCATTCACAGAAAACCCAGCAGCCACCTGGAAACACTTTTATATTTCTTGTAGAGATGGTCGACTGTATACAAAGTATTCTCTATATTCACATGGATACCAGAACTTGGTATGAAATCATTATTTTCCAAAATTTATTTTGTATTTCTTTTTTTTTTTTTTATTCGTTTCCCTAAAAGTATTTTATTTTATATGGAGTGTAATATAGCCATGATGGACAATGAAAGCCGAAAGGAGAACGCCAAAGATGCAATGGATTGTTGGCCTTTCTGGTAATTGAGTGAAAAAGTATTATGTTCCCCCCCTTTTTTTTTAGTAATTAGTAAAACATGCTAAGACGTATTTAAATTGCGAATCTGCTCATCAATGTATGTTTACATATAAAAAAAGCTCAAAATGGAGCCAATGAAAAGCATAAAGAATATGCCAATTTATCTTGCTTTATAATTAACTAACATATGTATTACGGTAACATTAAAAGAAGTCTTTCACCATGTGGTGAATGATGAAACGTAATGACACTTGTCTTCAAAAGTTTATTTGATAATTAATATTTTCGAGAAAATTATCTTTATTAATTTTTTGTTACAACATAGGAAGAGCGTAAACAGAAATGCATCGTAAGGTATATTGTCAGTCCATTCTTATCACAATTGATCAGACCGTTCAAATTATTACGATGATTAAAAGTATTTTATCAATGAATTTTGTTTTCAATTCAATAGCAAAAATACTATTCCACAATATCTGCAATTCTTAGGAACATAAAAAGAAATCCAATATGCTCTATGTCTCGATTCAATATTTGTGAATCTGTCCAAGTTTCAATAACAATGTTAAAGTTGTTCGAATTCGATAAACTCGAATCTTGAAACTTTGATTGGAATTCTGGAATTATAAAATATATATGTATATATCTATATTTTTCTTTCGTCAAGTAATTTTGAAGCAGCACAACTCGACGAAAGTCCACCTTCTCAGGAATATATCTTGATTAACCGTTTCGCATTACATATTTATCTATGGTATACACACACACTTTAATACACGCACAGGTTTTCTTCTCTCTACTTGTAATCAGTTTTGTTCGGGATCATGTTCGTCAGCCACTGCATTTATCACTCTCACTTCATCGCTGCGTGGTGGTCGATGACGCCCAAGTCGAGACTGGCACTTCCGTATCAGTTGTGGAATTAATACATTATTATAGCACGCCATACCAATCAGAAGAATATTGAATCCAATGAGCTGCAAAAGAAAAGAACAGAATTATTCCATCGTACTGCAATGAGTTTTATTCATCAATAATTAATCTCTATTTTTATTGTAGGGAAATAATTCTTTATACTTGAAGATATTGAAAGTCTTGCCAACCAACTGCAAGGCAGTATGCCCAGATAACAACCGTTCTCACACTATCAAGTATCATTCGAGTGGTAGCGCTTAGCTCTTTTGTTACACTTATCCCAGCGAAATTGAAGAATGCAATGCTCAAAGTAATTCCTGGAATAAAAAATGAAAAAAACAATTATTACAATTAATTCTATTTGTAATGAATATATTTATGTATACAGATTATTACCAATCATTGCCATAAACAGTCTGCCATCATTTCCAATCTGTATAAATGCTTCAGTTGTTGCTTCAAGTGTGCCCCGTGAGTTATCAGCAAACGGCGGTTCGGCACGTATGAAATTCAATGGAATCATTGCTAAACAAATTCCAATGAATCCAAATATTCCTTCCCATCCAACTGCTTGAAGTGCTGGAATGTCTTGGCCAGCCACGAATTTCTCTTCAACTACCATTTGTACAGCAGTTATGACCTATGGAAAATGCCAAAGGAAGTTTTAGTTGTTGTTTAGTTGTATGAATTAATTACTAATGGTCTTAAAATTTCACCTGTGCGCATATTATTAGCAGGTCACCAGTAATAATGGAATTAGTATCGCCAGTTTTGTCACTGATGACCATGTCACTTATGCCGACAAGAGCTAATCCGACAATAACCAAACCAATGCCACTCCATTCACGGACACCGAATTTCCGATTTAAAAATCCCATTGATAATACTCCAGTGAATACGATGACTGATCCACGAAGCATCTGGAAGCTGCTCGCGTGCGTGAGATTCAAACCTACATACATTATAGACGTTGCGATCATGTCGCATGATGCTGGAAGTAATAGAACAAGAGGGTTGAAGTTTCTGGATCCTTTTGTCAAATTATTATTGTCCACTGATCCATCCTGTGAAAAAATATGCCATCAGAAGCAATCGGTAGGTAAACTTGTTTAAATATGTATTATGAATTTATATTTATCAATTTGATACGTGAACTCACATTTCGACGGCTTAGATAAGCAAAAGTTATTTTAAAAACCAGAAAACATAGCATTTCACCAACAAACATAAATGCTGATTGCATGAATGGATGTTTGAAATGTCGGGGTACTCCATCAGCATCAGGTACAACTTGTTTGTCTGCATATCTGTGATAGAATGTGGGTAAAAATCAATCTCAAATTATCTTCACATATATTGTATTGACGTCCGCAATTGGATTTGGCAATACAAAAAATTGTTTTGATGGAATTGAGAGGCTCAAATGATAAAGCGGATATATATTCTATAAACAACTCACTTGACTGATAGTGTATTGAATGAACCCGTCACTACCATAAGCAGCGCTAGAACCTTTTGGTAATTCGTCCAAGCCATTTTCTCACTGTTCAACTAACTTCAATAAGTGCTGAATATCTGTAAAGAGTAATGGTAACAAATATAGAAAAATGCGTGACAAATTTTCTCATTTCCAAAATCAGGGAACTTTGTTCAATTCATCCCAACTATTGTTCACTGTTTACAAACGTCAGTCATTAATTGCACATGAAATCACAATGATTGAAACGAACATAAAGAAGTGATTCATATGTATATATAATGCGTGAGATAGTCTAAAAATAAAACGGTGAAAGTCCTATAGTGGGTGGTGAAATGACCACTTTGCAATGAAATGCAAAAATAATTCAAGTATGAATCTCAAATAATTCGAGTCGAGGTTTTAGTTATCAGTAACATATGACGCACCATCAGAAATATTACGGAATTCTATACAAATTCATCATGTTCAAGTATGGACAATGAATAGAACTCGGAGAATTCTATCTGCGAACTTTTTGACTCTGACATGTTGGGAGTTAATAAGCGTTAATGTAAATATATTTTAGACGTATAAATACGAATTGAGTAAACTTACCATAACTTATTCATATTCTCTCAATGTTATATTTGCATTAAGATTGTATTCTAACCTATAAAAAGTTCACAATATGAATTAACGTTTTGTTTGCAATGCTTTGGACTGCAATTAATTGGATCGTTTTATGAGTAAATAGACGGTGAGGCTGATGAAGAATGTCATTTGCTCCGACAGTTGGCTGTTCAACAGCTCACGTCGATGACGTTAATATATCTACAGTTATATATATGTATATATATATATATATATATATTAAAATTGTGTGCGCTCGTGTGATGAAAGAATTGAAAGTTCTTCATTCTCCTCTAAATATTTGTTTTTTCCTCTATGTAATGTTGTTTCATTAGTTTCAGAATGTCATGCAAACATGGCAGCACAACAGTTTACTACATTATCGATTGCAGATGAACTTACGGAAAATGCAGTCGGAAAATCACGTACGTGTTTGAATATTTGATTCTACATCTTTTGAACAGGATGGATGGTCGACACTTAGCAATATTTTTGAGAAACTATATTTCTGAATCCTGTGGACTAGAATGCGAACAATCTCACAGTTCTATTGGTATCGGTTGTTAGGAAGGAACGATGAAGAAGTGGTAAGTTTGGAATTAATTTTAAAAGATAGTAAATTGACATATTCATTTTGATGTGTTTTACTCAGGCATTTATATATTTGTTACTCTTGTTTTATACATAGGACCGTTTATATATGTATATGTATTACATATACATATATATCCTGAATATCATTGTTCTACAACCTTGTGTGTACACTTGCCCAGATATAATTAAACGCGGGAAAAAATCAGTAGTAAAAATAAAATTACTATACGTAATTATAAATTTAATTTATCTTTACGGAACAAGTCGAATCAATGGATAAAAATAAATTGGTTTAAATAATAATGGCGTATTTATCTAAATATTGTACATGAAATAATATATTTTGTCGTGGTTGTAATTTGTTTATCTTCTTCACATCCATTTATTAGATCGTTGTATGGCGTATGTTTTTTATTTCTTCCATCGATTAATTTCATAATATCTGCTCTTGTGCAATCTTTGAATATTTTTTCAATTCACTCGCTCATTCATTATTTGAAAATTGACTTCTATTCATTCTTCACGCGCAATTTTCGATATTTTTATATTTATCTTTACGCGCGTAGACCATAAAAGCGCGACTGTATTATGTAACCATTTGTGCTGACATATTGATATAATTTCCTAATTAATCGATCTTATTCTCCTTTTTTTTTAACTACTGCATATGCTCCTCCTCAAACCAAAGAAATGCAAAGAAAAAAGAAGTAAATTACAACACCATAACTGATACTATGAAACCATATGAAGCATAAAAAAATAAAGGAATTGCGCAGTATGAAGGAATGTCAAATCCAGAAAGGAAGAAAAATATATGAAATTTGGTGCAGTTCAGATTTCTCTGTTTAATTCGGTTATTTCATTAATTGTTAATATTCTGCTTCTACAAGAGCAATATCTGGTGGACGAGAGTCCCGATCGCATAGATAAAATTTAGTAAATCCAATGTTTCAATGGTTTCATATTCAAACTAAATTCGATCGTCCACTCTAATATTATGGAGACGATGTGAATCATGTCCACACCAGTAGAACTTGTGCTAGTTCTATTTTTTGTCATATTCATCAGCTAACTTTCATTAATTTTTATGTGACCTTTAATTATCGAACAATGTGCATAGCGAAAATTTTCTGTTACGGTGATTCTTGTTATTTCCTTCCCGTCTGAGGAACCTCAACAATATTCTATATCAAGTGTGCATCTCTACAATTTATAGTAATTTTTCGATATTCTTGGTTATCAATTATTCTCATTACGATTTCATAATAATCGTTTCAATTCACTATTATTCCTTTTCGCGGTTTCGTCTTGGGTGGAGAAAAAAATGAATAATTGCACCTATACATTGAATTGAACTGTTGCGGGAGAAACTGTCATACGGAGAAAAAAATAAGATTCACATCTACATTCTATCGCGACAAATGAAATCAGAAATATTTTCATCTCTCCTTTTTCACTCAAATACACTGTCTAATTGTACTGCTCTGGTAAAACATACGAAATATCATCCCACGGATGTCGGTAAAGCCCTTGCTTCAGTCTCTTTTGATCCATATAATGACCTGGAAATCAAGAGCAAAAATACATGAGCTCAATAATCCACGAGCGGTACATCTATTTTTTTTATATTTATTTAATACTCACCAATAAATCCTATACTTCTTCCCAATACGAACAAACTGTTGATTGATCCAATTTCAATATATTCTTGTGCTTCTTCACGAGTAAATGTTCCTGAATTTCTCAACATATCAACGAATGCACATGCAATCATGCCATCAACATTGAGAATAAGGTTTGGTTTCTTGCTTGTTGTAATTTTTTCAACTTCCAAAGCATATTCAACCAATGGTTTAGCTGCGAAATTTTCCAAAACATATTCCTGTATTAGCTTAACGCGCATATCAGGGTTATTGATGCTTTTAACTCGATGTCCAATTCCCATTATAAGTTTTCCCTTTTTACGTGTGTTATTAACAAATTCTTGAGGATGTAGCCCGGCATCATATGCTTCGGAAAACATTCTTGCAGCGCCATCAAGTGCACCACCGAAACGATCACCGATTGTTAATAATCCGGATACAAGTGAACTAACAAGATCTTTGCCAGCACGCGCACACACAATAGTATTGTGAGCGCCGGAAACAGCCGGGCCATGATCAGCAGTCAGCATCAAAGACATTTCCAAAAATTTACAATAATTAGGTGGTAAACAACGTTGGAACCACAGCAGTGATACAACACCACCGATTCCGACATTTTGTTTTAATACTTCTGTAATAGGCATCCCAGCATACAACAGCTCTTGCCCACGTTCGTCACAGATTGACGTCATGAATGACGCAGGTTTTCGAATTAATCCTAATTCACGTGCCCATGAATAATCCATTGGTACCGTTGGAGGTGGTACTTCTGGTTCTGGCACGATGATGCCATCTTTTACGAGTCCATGATAAACACTTGCAATTAAATCACCAAGAGTGTCAAAGCTGTCAGGCACATAAGCTCCAGCTTCTTGCAATGCTGCATTCTTCGATGAAGCTGTTTCCATATTGCTGTGGGCAATGGAACCAGCATGACCAAACTGTACTTCAGACTTAAACATAGAAGCGCAGGTGCCAATACACCACGCTACCAATGGTTTGGTAATTTTGTGACTCTTCAATGCCTCGCATACTTCATATTCTTCGATGCCTCCAACTTCGCCTAGTAATACAATCAATTTCGCCTCAGGATCATTTTGATAACGCATTATATGATCCATGAAAGTTGTTCCGGGATAACGATCGCCACCAATAGCCACTCCTTCTATCACACCGTTAGACGCTTTGGAAATTATATTATTCAGTTCATTAGACATTCCACCGGAACGTGAAACGTATGCAACACTACCGGAACGGTAGAGTTTACTGTGAAGAATATTGTCCATCATTCCACCGGTATTTCCAATTTTGAAACAACCAGGTTTCACGCCACCAACTGTTGCCGGCCCAATTATTGTTACTTTCTTTTCATGAGCCATTAAAATAAGTTTTCGTGTCATGTTTTCTGGAATTCCTTCGGCAATAATGGCAATTGTCCGTATTTGTGGAAATTGAAGTGTCTCAACTGTACTTTCGTATGCTGAACGCAATGATGCGAATGTGACCATAACATCAGCATCTTGATGTTTGGCCATGGCATCTTTCATGTGTTTGTAAACCGGTATAAGAACTTCTTTATGACCCCAATAGAATTTTTGTTTATGATCGCCGACAAATGGATATACTACGGCGGCCACGGACGGAACAGTTCGTCTACAGACAAAATCAAAGTCCAACATACTTTGTACTGCTCGCGTTTGCATTCCCCAAATAATAGCGCGAGTTGTGTTACTGAAGATGCCACGGCTATTGGAAGAGTCTACTGAATCAGTCGATTTCAACTTCGGCCTCTCGCTCGGTGGAGTTGACGCCGCTGAAGTTGAAGCGGATGGCGATGTTGGACCAACATCTTGTCCGGATGGTAATAGGAAGTTAGCAGTTGAGAATTCTTGCGCTTCTGGATCGGGAATGGGCTTTTTACCCATTGCCATAGCACAAATAGCTGTCATGTGTGTTTCTGGGCCAAAAACGTGAACAGGAATGCCTAAACGACGTCCAACTTCTCGTATAATTCTCAAACCTTCTTGGTAATTTGGTCCAGCACGTCGTACAAATATACTGATATTATGTTCAACTAAGAGTGGTTGGAATTGTTGGAGTGCTTTGACAATACCTTTGAATGTCGCAGCAACATTTGTGAAATTAGCAATACCACCGCCAATAATTAAAACTTTACCATCAGCATGCTTTTCTTTCGTCATCAAACTCAGTAGTGTTTTCGCATATTCATACGTTTGTTGTTCGCTAGGTGCACCAGAATATTCACCATAATTAGCCAATTCATTTGCTCCGCCCAAATCACAAATTGTATCAGAATAGATGACTGATGCACCACCACCGGCCACCATCGTCCATATTCGTCCATTAGGATTCAGTATTGTTAATTTCAAACTTGCACCGGACTTCGCGTCTAAATCAGCGATATATGCCTCTTCCGGATATGCATCGCGTCCGAATGGTGGTGGATAATCAATTTCGCCCCAATCAGGTCGACAAATGAAATCGGCGGTTGTATCAAGTTTTGCTGCAAGATCTAATACATAAATCGATTTTTCTGTCACTACCAGTGGATTAATTTCAAGATAAGTGAAATAAAGATTAACATATAGCTTGTAGAGTGCTTCAACGAATTCGGCAATCATTTCTTTCTTTGATTCGGACACGTTGATAAGTAATTTTTTAATTAGTGTTGCACGATCGGGTAATTCTTGGCCAACTGGAACGTCGAGTTTCAATGCTTTCGCATCAACGTCTCCAATATCAACACCACCTTCATGATGAAATAGAATTGTGTCAGCTGTACGATGTGAATAAATACAAATGTAAGCCTCTTCATCTTGTTTATGTGGTATAAATGGTTCAATAATGAATGTCTTCAATTTTCCCGTAGCTTTTTCCACTTTTTGATCTTTGTTCATTCGTTCATTGACCCACTGTTTCACGGTAGGAAGATCGACATTGACTTTAATTAAACCAAGTTTGCCACGTCTTTTTATCAATTGATCTGGCTTCACCACGAGCTTCTCTGTTTTTAGCCATGGATATTCATCAGCGATTGTATTCCAATTGGTATTCTCATCAATTGGTACAAAGCGACACTTAGCTGCTTTAGTTCCAAGCTCGAGCTTTCGATTAATCAAATCCTTCCCTGTTGCTTCACGAATTGCCTTTGCTGCCATTATCGATTATCCGATTCTGTAATGATAAGTTTAAATAATTAGTTTTATCCATTATGATAATCTGATGAATGACTGACTGACATCAATAATAAGCAGAAATTCACTGATTGAATCAATAAATTTTTATGTAGGTGAATGGACAGAGGAAAAATTATGAGAAAAGAGAAAGTATTGGAGGTGAAAAAATTTAAATAACATAAGAACATAAGCTATGGAATAAAATTAAAAATTTGAATTTTTTTTACTTCCATGTCAATTGCTACAATGTCAATAAATGCATGAATGTACAATTAAGTGACGATTATGGTTTTTAGAAAATGAACAATTGGATTGACGTGCATTACGCAAATCAATGACGTTATGTGGCCACGATTGTGAGAAAATTAACATCAATCGATGACAGTTCACGGTTCGTAAAACGTAAGCAACAACTCAAAATGACTTTCTTCACGCCGGGTCATTGAAGTCAAGGTGAGAATATTGTCACAAATGTATGAAGAATAAGATACAACGGGAACAGAAAGAAAAAAGAATAGAAAATAGGAAATAGATGACACAACACACTTGTCGAATATGATTCCGTGTGATCACTTTATAATTTACGTTCAAGTGAATTCATCAAAATATTTAATATTTATATATAATATGTCGATTAAGAATTGGATGGGACGAAAAATTTCGATAATGTTCCAATAACGAAAAGATTTTGTCTGTATACAGGAGTGTGTGTGCGTGAATTTGTGTTACTTTCACTCATGACATTAAAACTTTCACACGCATGAATTTAATTATTACATACTTTCTCCGAAATGGATGACGAAAAAATATTTTCCTATATATTTAATCATGAGGAATCAAAAGAAATGAATGAATAATTTATTTAATATCGTTCAAACCAAACAATTCTCTTGAAATATAAATTATTCGATACTATCTGGCGACACGTGATGCAATTTATTATACAAAAAAACAACAGAGGTTTAAATACTGATACGTTTACTAATGAATAAAATCCATTTGACTACTCACTCAGTCACCCAATTGAACAAAATTCGGAAAATGTTAAGTGCTGAGCCAGAGAAAACAAATATTGCCGATGAAGAAAAATATGCACAACATCAAAAAAGACGAATTGTGAAAATATTTACGATGAACCTGCTGGCTCTGGTGTTCCTGACACACTGCGTTGATTGAACTTTCATAATGGCCAGTGACCACTACATCACAATGCATATTGGTATGTATACATACATACATTCATTAGGTATATAAAATAAATTATCAGTATGTCAATTGTATGCATTACGCAAAATCATACGATTTGTCATTGCTCTTCCAATTATGTGTGCACATTTTTTTTCTCGCTATTATTGTAATCTAACATCAATGAGGCGATCGATAGGACGATATACCACGTGGTGATCACAGTAATTTACATCAGTTGATAATCCGGTCATTTGTAAAACTGAAAGGCCAACTATCAGCGTGAAAAAGAAACATAATAATAATGAATAATCTTCATATTATGTAAAAGAAGACAAAAATATCTAACATTCGAAAGATAACTGCTCGCGTTCCTCTTTTTTTTTTATCTTAATTTGAAATTATTATGCATAACTTTGTACAATATTGAAATACATCCGAATACATTAGATATGGTGGTAAAATAATAGACGTATGGAAATAGAACGTAAAAAGAAACAATTGTGAAAGATGGAATTGAATTGTCGCACGCGAAGTCCAAACGTGATGTTTTTTCCTTTGTGACTGCCTCTTATGTATGGATTTTACACACCCAAAATACATAAGAGCCACTTGGTTTGAGAGAAGGAGGGTCAAGGTCAACGTGAGATTGATCGAAGTATGTTGAAGAGATAGAGACATATGGATTCGTAAATGATTTGTTCATTCCTGTCATAAAGTGCACAACTTCCATTGAATTTCAAATTCAATTAATAACTTATTATTATTCATTTTCACGTCATAAAATTCAAATACGCGCGATATTGACGTTTTTCGAGAGCACACAATAGAGGAATGAACATGATTACGTCATTTGAGAACTTTGTCAGAGATCTAATTAAAATTCATGATGCTACACTTGAGTTTTTGCTGGGAAAAGTTTCATCTTACAGTTCACAAAATTCATTAGTTATAATTGTTCCCAAGAAATGATAATTTATCTGTTTTTATTACAACATAAGTTGTATATTTATCAGTGGATTATAAAAAAAAGCTATTTCAATTCCGGAGTTTGCTGGAATGAATCAATAACATTGTTGAGCTCTAAAAATAATGACCAATTATAAATGTGCACCATTAGCTACTTCAGTTATGAATAATCATTGATGAACTTTCGGATTATTTTATTATTTGTTGATTATATTCTCAAGCTTTTGAATAACATTATTAATCCTATCGAAATGAATATACAACAATGTAATCACTGTGACTGGAAGTGTGTTGTAAAGATTGATAGATAATTCGAATGCAAATAATATTATGTACTGTTGTGGTATAACATGAAATGAATTCAAGATCATATATTCCTTTTCGTAAGATATTATACATTCTGCTTCCGGGATTTTACTTAACTATTCATATATACGTCCACGTAATGACATATAAAATAGAAAAGTAAATAAGTGACCTCGATTTTGTGATGTTGGACATTACAATGAATTCAATATTGTCTTGATGATATCAACTCCAGTGATGCAAGACAATAAAAAAGACAAAAGGCATCTTGTGACTTATTCGCAGATATCTTCGAATTCAGATGAACAATTTTCACTTTCAACTAACGAATTCTGATAGGACATCAGTGAATGACCGGACAGATTGACCAATTCTTCGTTATTCGTCATTCAAAAGCTAAAAACTTCTTTTTATATTTCAGTCTTATACTTTTACAATCTGAATTTAAGAATTCTTTCTGCGGCTAAGTATCTCTCATTAAAACAAATGATACCAGAACTATATTCATGATCATAAGTCTCGCAGATTATTAACAGGTATCTTATCAGATAGATATCATTCAGATAGCGTTTAAATGGCACAAGATCAATGAGTTGTGAATGCAGCGACGAAAAATTTATCTCCTGAATAAATCATAGAAGTTATAAACAAACATAATGATAATAAAAGTCACATACGTTTGCCGGTTAGCGTGTATATATACAATCGATTTTAAGCGGTACTTACAGAACCCACTAAAATGAGGTTATGTTACTCAACTCATCAATCATTCGTTATAAATACAAAGTAAATAAGTATATACCAGATATTTATGAATGAAAAGTCACAATAATTATGTAGGATAATTTGTACATCAATGAATATTTTAATAACCTTCATTTACACAACCTAACCTCGAAAAATGGAACATACGTGGTGAGGGGAAAATGAGGAGCGGGTCAAAGCGTGTTAGAAATGCCGGAAATATTGTGCTACAATGAATTAAGATAATTAACACCTACCTAAATTGATTTGTGAGAGTTCAACGTATTAATTAGGTTCTTTTCTCGTTTTTTTGTTATTCTTCTTTATTTTATTTGTTGTGGTTGTACAAGTAAAAAAAAATTGGTTAAAGTAGATTGAATTATTGAGATATATTTCAGATTACAAACAGTGACGTCCAGACCTGCATCCAATCCGAACGCACGCGCGGAAAAAACTGATTCGAAGGAGATTTGAAGTGTGATTTGTAGGGTCGCGAGTCAGCAACTCGTGGCTGATTTGAGAAACTTAAAAATTACTATAAGACTATAATAAATTGAAATTCACTAGTGTTTGAAGATTTCAGAAGTTATTTATGAAAGTTTTTGATGAAATTCAATTGAAGAATATTGTTTAATTGTTTTTTTGTGTTTCAATGTGTGGAATGTTGAGTGGGTTAACAGTCAAATATAGGTCAGCGGTATTTTTCATTTCAATTTTATGGTTAGGGTCTTTTTTGTTGTTGGTTGAGCTGTTTTGATGACGTAGCACCACGTATTACGTGTCACATCGTACGATATTCATTAGATATGATGAATTAGATATATATATCTATACAACAATGTATGAAATAAGAGAAAAATATATTTTCATTGATATCAATATATTTTTTTTCGCGGAAATGAATGAATTTAAATAGGTTTTAGATTGTTTTGCTGTTGCCATTATCGATGTATTATTAAAATATCATTTGCATTTACATCATAATCCATTTAAGTAGGGAATGTACGTATAAATATATATATTATATTTTACAATATCTGAATTGTAAGAATAATATATTTATCAATTTATATAAATTAGTTTTACGTATTTAAGCTTCTATAATATATAGTCAATTCATAAAGTCTATCAAATTTTGAGGTAACTTGGGCTTCTGTCCAACAATTATAATTATCAGAATAATGCATTCAATGTAAATAACATCTCAATTTAGTATTTTATAATATATATTGCTTCCAAGAGAGATGTGATCAGTACATTATATTATTTCCTTTCTCTTTGATTGGTCTGTGCAATTTTTTAGTCACTTTTTTTCGGCTTTTGTTTTCAAAGAAACACTTATTGTTTCAATATGAAAATTATTACGCAAAACCATCTCATGTTTGAAGTAATGCTACCTTTGCAAATTCGTGAAATCAAATTATAGTTGTGTATTAAAAACGATTGCTCTGTTATTTTTGCACTTTCATAGAATCTACTAAATCACTGACCATATGACATAAATTATCCTTCCAATAATTTGCTTTAGGTTCTTAAATCGCCATTGAATGTAAAAATATTTCATTGTACAATTTTCAAACTCTATATAATCGTGATTGAGAAAAAAAAGTCATGTCGCTGTAAATAGCAGTCTCATATGTGTAGAATGGATGATTGAATTTCATTGCATAAATTGGAAAAAAAGAAATGGCATATAAACCAGTACAATTATTGTTAAAACAATGAGAGTCCAACAAATGCAGTATCTAATTGATGAAAATGCTTTGACACTCGCGAAAATACGGAAAAGAGGAAAATAATATGTATATATAAATACTCGTTGGACAATTCTCAATTCTCTTTTCCCATTCCAATTGACATTATTGTCGTTAAACACGACCTTCTAAATTACTAATTACGTCGTGAATATTTTCTATTACACTGTAAATATACGGTCGTTCCATTGGATTCGTCTTCAACATAGATAAAATTAGATTTTGCATATCCTGAAAAACAAAATTTAGTATGAATATTTTAATCAATATAAATGAAGATACTGATCCATTACATTTTACCTCATTATATGGTGTGTTTTCCGCAAATGTAACATTTGCACTCATCACAGCTAGAGCTACACTATCACCTCTCTCATAAACAGCATCGAATGGAGATTTGAAGTAACACAAAGCATATAAAATGCATCCAAGTGACTGCAAATCGACATGAAAATAGAGAGAATACATTGAGTGATGGATATATTTCTTTTCCTTTTATGAAACACTCACCCAAATGTCTGTTCGCTCATCCACCATACAATAACTCTCAACATTGAATAATTCTGGTGCTCGATAAGGCATAGAACATCTTTCAGCCGCGACGTCTTGTAAACTCTGGGCATCCTGAGTTCCGCATACTTTAACTCTGGCAACTGTGACTGATCCTAAAAAAATTCTGTAGTAGAGACATAATTTTATTTCAATTATGAATGTTGCAGAAAGGATTTCAAGCGAAGTACCTAGATCCATTATAACTGGAGTATAACCATTGCCGAAAACAATATTAGCAGTCTTCAAATCACGATGTGCAAGAGGCTCGGGTTTAACTTCATGAAATACTTTAACTGCCTCGCATATTTGTTGAAAAATATTAAGTACATCAAGTGGACTAAAATATGAAATAGTTTTGGCTCTTCTATCTAATTCCTGAGCGAGAGTTCCTCTCTGAAAACAATAAGTAAGTATCAATGCTACAGTTGTTGGTCTTTAGAATTATAATTTATATAAACAACATTAATTATTACATGATAGTATGGTAGAACCAAAAAAACTTCACTTGTTGCATTGACAAGCGGATCCGCAACTCCTTTCTGAGTTGAATCAATACATTCGATAATATTTGGATGCTTCAAAATCGAATGATATTCAATCTCTTTGCAAGCTATCTCTTGGTCCTCTGGACTGTGACATATTATTTTTTTTATCGCAAATTTATTGTGCGTCAATGCATCCTCAACTAAGTACACTGTACTAAAACCCCTGTAAAATACAATAATTCATTTATTCAATGAGATCACTCAATCGCTTCCGTCATTCGCAGATGTATATATATATATATATATATATATATATCATATACAAGTAAAAGTGAGGTTATGTTGATGTTTGTCATAATAAAACATGCATGTTACATCCCAATTCATCATTTTAATGGCTCATATGAATGAATAGTATGTTTTAAATGAAAATTTGAAGTGAAAGCACTCCATAGTTAAAGTATTTATTAAATTGTTTGTGTACTTATTTACCCCTCGCCAAGATGTTCCAATACGCGATATTTCCTTGCATTGATAGTGAATGTTTCTTTTGAACAAAAACAACCCATCTTGAGGATTAAACTCAATCCCAAACTATTCATAATTTATACAATTAATTAATGGTCATGATAAATTTAATATTTTATGTACAATATATTTGCAGTGAATATTCCACGGTTCGGTAAAAATTTATTCTAACAGTGACGTCATGTTTTTTCAAGTGAAAAAAAATACATGTAATATCAGGAGACGCGGTATAGTCGCTTTCTTCAATCAAGAACATGCTGCTATCTATATGCGACGGTTCAGGGTTCTCTTCATGAACAGAAAATTTAATTGCTTATAATTATTCAATTAATACCTAATACGAGTGAGTCAAAATATCTGGCAAATATTTTTGGATATTGTTATTCATATTGATGAGACATTCCAAAGTTGTTGATTTAAGGAGTTTTGCAGAGTATTAAGTGGCAATTTTTTGAATAAGAATTAAAATTGCACATTATAATTTTATTAAATGAATGGAATTATTTTATTAGAGTATGAATGATAAGCTAATTATGAGAGTACTACTAATTGTTATGATTGAAATAATCTTGTGCATTTAATTGATCCTGGATATCATCATTAATAATGCATGAACAATTATATATTTAAAAAAGTACACTTGTATATGTTATGAAGATGAATTGCGCAACAACATTAATGAACTGGACAGAGAGTGTGGGTGTTGGTGAATGCGCATGTGTGCATTGTGAGATCTCGCGGTTGATGGAATAAAATCGGGAATGGAGACACCAGTTAGTGGTGAAAGGCCAGGTCGGAGGGAAGACATGCTATGTGTATATTTGGCCCCAGGCGCAGCCTGAAGCGTCGTTTCATCTTCAGCAAATCAATAAAATATTAGAGCATGAGCATCACATCTTACTTTATAGCTCTGTCATATATTCCATGTCACTTCATTTGGAAATTGTGATTTGCTCATAGTGAGAAAAGTTGGAGAAATAAATTCTCCAATATCGATTCCACTTTTTTTTTGACATTTCTACCTGTGTTATCTATACATTGATATACACATACGGATGTCTTTCATTCATGATAATATTGTTGTTACTTACGCGAGTTGTTCTTATTGTTGTTGATTAAATATTTTTTTCGTTGGACATTCACAATTGTTAATATCACATTATTTTATTTTTCATTGTTTGAATGATTGTGGACTGGTGAATTTTAACAAATATTGTCCAATTTCTTTTGGTGTAATTTTAAGGGAGTATTATAGGTCGTTTTATTCAATTTAATAATTTTTGTGGATTTGGCTACGACGTAAATCATGGCGCAAGAGACGTCAAGTCGTAATGTTGATGAAAAGAGTTATATTTTGGATGCAAGAAAAAATTTTGAAGACGTGAGTATAAACTTCATTTTGTTAAATGAAAAATGTTAATATTGAAAATAATATTTGAAGGATGTTTTTATTTTTTTGGGTGGTGAAATTAATATTTGTTATTTTGTTTCATGTGTGTTATGGATTATATGTCAAAGAATAATTGACTGTGAGTTGTTGTGTTAGTGAAAATTGAAATTGATAATTGTGAATGAAAAATAATATGGAAAACATTTCCCTTGATATTTATTGCAACAATTATCCAATTGAGATTGATGAAGACACTTTGATGTAATACTTGTTGGTGATCATATGGTCATTAATACAATTTACAATAAGCAGATATATCTAATGAATGATTAATATATTCATTCTGCTTTTATCCACAATCCTCTCACATAATGGTAATTAACGATAGAAATTATTCCACAATCCTCAACTGGTCAATTATAAATTCTCTGTACATTGATATCCATACACACATAATGAAAAGTAATTAAATATATATTAACTATTTTTTCAACATATATACAAAGTAAATTTGTGTTTAATCATAAATTGTTTACACATTAAGAATTTTTCAACACAATTATGATTGTCGATTATCAAGTTGAATTATTCTTATTGTTCGCTAAATTATTCCAATTGGAAAATCACCTCCGTTACACTTCTGTTAATATTTCCATCTATCAGAAATCGATATTAAGTATATGAGAAAAATTATTTCATTATATAATTGAAAGGAGATTGATTCATTTGAAAGAAGAGGATAAAAATGAAATTTTAGCCTTTGTCTATCTGTTTGTCACTGTCTCTCTGTTTGTACTTGTAAATACTCTCTCTCTACACCTCTTACTCTCTTGCCTCTTTACACTTACTTTTTTTTACGCTCACACGCACAAACACCTCAAAAAATTTGGCAGGGAGGCAGCTTGGGAACTGATGACTCCTACGACGACATGAGACAACTCGTTAGGGTAAGATAAAACCGTTGTCTCTTCGCGGCTTCAATAAATCTTGTGCAATGATGTGTCTATATAATAAATACTTTTTCATTCAATTATGTATACATTGTTATACATAAACACTCATCGATTTTTCTTACTCATTGTATTTCTGCTTTTGTTTATAAATATTCATCGTTTTATAATGGATCGTCGTCATCTACAAGCCATCAGAGTCATCTAAGCAGTCATCGAACATTTCAATTTTGATTATTATGTCTCACGCGAGTTTTTAATTTTTTTCTCATCATTAATTCATCTTCATCGATGGTTGTAACATATGTGCACATATTGATAATGCCAAACATTCCTCTTCTGTCTGTTATTGGTACACAAATTTCTGAACAGCTTTTATCGATTGCCCCTGAAAAATGAACAATCTGACTGTATTTGTTGTATGTTTGTTGACTAATTGTAAAATAATTTATGCATTGAAATTGTACACTTTTATTAATTATAACTTTCTGTTTTCAATTATTTTTACTTTCAAGCACTTTCTCTGTGCGCCTGAGCTTGCAGCACATTAAAATTCGTAAATATTTCACATTAAATATACGAAATGTATTTTTTGGTGATCAGCAAACGAAGAAGAAACATGAAAAGAATATAAAAATCAGGAAAATGAGAAATTTATTGATCGATAATTCGTGCATGTCTAACAAAGTCTTCGTAACTTGTACTCATTTTATGAAATGCATTGTCAATTGGTTTATTTTTCAATTTTTTTATATTTACCTGATAAATTTATAAGAGCACAACTGTTTTGATTGTATTGCAAAGCACAGAATGCACTTGTGGTGTGCAATGTAAATTGTATAAAACAGATCGTTATTGATATTGTAATGAAAAGCCTTGAGAGAAAAAGGTACGAAGCTGAATATAAACTAAAGAAAAAATTAGTAATGAATATAATGAACAAGGAGACGAATCAGATATGAAAGAAAAAAAATAGAGTATGATGCAGTGTTGAAACTTGATACAATGATGTGGTAGAAGATCTATACTTACAATTGTGGATGTGGGTCACGTTACAGGAGGATGAGGAGGAATCAGGAAAATTCACGAGTCTTCCATTGGCGAGTTTCAATTTTATTAATTCAATCATTGGCAGTGGAGTTATTGGTGAGTATTTTCTAAAAAACCATTCAAAAAATTGTATCTATTAATCATGTTATCCATTTTCAATTGCATTTCATCAATATGAAATCATTTAGGTATTCCTTACGCTCTTCATCAATCTGGATTTGGATTGGGGATGTTCTTATTAGTTATTGTCGCAGTTCTCACTGACTATTCTCTTATTTTAATGGTGAGAAGTGGTCATATTTGTGGTGAAATGAGTTATCAAGGACTGATGAGAGCAAGTTTTGGTCGTCCTGGATTTTACATATTGACTGCACTGCAATTCGTTTATCCTTTTATAGGTAAATATAATTGAGAAAGGTAGAGATTAATTTCTCCAGAAAATTAATTTGTTTTAATATAAAATTCGTTTTTTTATCCATTTAATTGCAGCAATGGTGTCGTACAATATTGTAGTGGGCGATACAGTAACAAAAGTTATAATCAGAGTTACTGGAATTAGTGAGAGCAATATATTTGCTCAACGAGAAGTAGTAATACTTCTAGCCACACTTTGCATCACCATTCCACTTTGTCTTTATAGAAATGTTGCACGACTGGCGAAAATATCTTTTCTCTCACTAGTTTGCGTGGGCTTTATTCTTCTTGCAATTTTTATTCGAATGGGTACAATGTCTTCGCTCGTGTAAGTGCACTTTTGAATTGAATTATTTATTCATATCATGCGTTGAAATTCTTTCATCTATTTCTATATGTCTAAGAATATTTTTTTATTATTTTGCAGACCTGATAAAGATGATAGTTGGAATTTTGCTAATATACGTGGTGTCATTCCGTCAATTGGAATAATGGCATTTGCATTTATGTGCCATCATAACACATTTCTCATTTATGGGTCGATTGAACGTGCAACCCAACAAAAGTGGGACATCGTAACCCACTGGTCCTTATTTACTTCCTTTATCGTTGCGGCGGCATTTGGTATTGCCGGCTATGTCACATTCACAAGCTATGTACAAGGTGATTTGATGGAAAATTACTGTTGGGACGACGATCTCATGAATTTATCCAGGGTCATGTTCAGTGGAACCATTTTACTCACATTTCCAATTGAATGCTTCGTTACCCGTGAGGTAAATCATTATTCACTTCAATATTCCATTTGTATTATTATTTTTCCCTCAAATATCATAGAAAGTAGTTTATGAGGAACGAAGTAGGTCAAAGAATATGATGAATTCTTGAGTGCCATCCTGATTCTCCTTCACGAACGTGTTAGTTTTACCAAGGTCGATTAAATTAGCAAAGTAGTATTTTATTCAACTCAATTTATCACTATCCAAGCAAATATCCACCGTTTTTTCGTTGGAATCTATTGATCAACGATGAAAATCAATCAATTACATCCTGAAATATAATACAGTACAAATTCTTTTGTATGAGTTCTCTTCCTGAACTCAATTCTATAAAGTGAAACTAATTTTTCTTTCCTCTTAATTATTAAATTGATATTCGAAGCCATATTCCTTTTTTAATAAAGTTGCAAGAAAGTAAAGAGGCGCATGCAAATTACGCTATAAGTCGTCTATTCAAAATCAGCAGCACTTGAAAAGGATTCATCAAAGGAAAATTACATTCAACTCCTCTTTTCTTTATTGCTGTCAGACTTATCCATTTCTATACACATCTTCATTATATTATCAGGTCATATTGACGGCGATAAAAGGAACAGCCGAGACGGAAAATCACGATGTCTATATATCCGGCTCAGATAGACGCCACCTAATCATAACTATGGGGATAATAACAACGGCCTATCTAATCTCGATGTCAGAAGATTGTCTTGGAGTTGTACTTGAATTAAATGGTATTCTTGCTGCAGTACCACTTGCATATGTGCTTCCTGCATTGTGTTATCTCAGATTGGAAGAGGGTTCACTATTGTCTTCAAAAAAAATTCCAGCAATTGCATTATTAGCAGCTGGCGCTTTCACCGCAATTGCTGGGCTTTATCTCATCGTTTTTCACAATGATACAATCAATTCATGTAAACATGGACAAATAATGCCATATTGCTGGAATAATTCAACTTTAATACCAAATACTACGACAATGGCACCAGAAACATCAACATTTATGACCACAATTAAATCAACGTTTACATCAATCATGACAACTATTGAAAGTTCTACACCGACAAAATCGGCATCATTAAAAACAACAACAACAATGACTGTTTAAATTAAAACGATTTGATATTATATATCGATGGAATGTCGTAAAGGTTTATCTTCCATTTTCATACGAAACTAATTTGGTCTGCAACATACTGAATTATCTTGAATAATTTAATTTTCCCCTCGTTAATTATGGCGATAAAAAGGACTAATTATTTTTCGAAGGAACGATTGAACGATGTTGACGAGTTATATAAGCCTATTTATATTTGTATTTGGCTTTCGTATATTGATAAACAGTGCCAGAGCGAATATTTACACATAACATTTGGAATTAATATCAGAAATGTATATTGGTATTGATTTAATTTGGAATGTCATCAATCAAAATGTCTGTTGAGCGAATATTCTAATCACAGATGCACAAGAAGCAATTAAAACAATAGATCGCAGTTTATATAAATATATATATTTATGTATATGTGTATACAACATTGATATGGTTGGTTTTTTGCATTTTTCTGTGGATAATCAAAAAAGAAATAATGTTCTTCCATTTTGCTGTTTTTAAACTAATTCACGACAATACAGTAAAGTATTTGCGGTGTATTATTGATTATTGCTAGTGCAGAGTTCGGGTTTTATGTTATTTCGTTGATTGCCGAGTAATGGAATATTTTGACAAGATATATATTATCTATATACTAGTTAGTCATGTATATGTAGTTGTGTATTGAATTCGGTAGAATGATTAATTATCATTTTAATTCACTTCTACTTGTGAGCTTCTCTCTGATATAATTCAATTTTAAGTATGACGTTTTTAATTTTTATAATTACTATTTGCTCATCTGTGATCTTTGTTGATAATATTTGTTGCTTTTTTTTTGTTAATGAGAAAGAAGATTGAGAAAATATGTAATGAATCCAAAGCGTATTTGAATGTGTAAATATTATTTGAAATTATATACATTGTATATATTTAAGAGGAGTGAATATATGTATGTGTACATATATGGTGGTGATTCATGTGGAACGTGTAATAACGAATATATAAAAGAAAATCAGGAAAGAAACAATAGAGAAAAGAAAAGTAATTTTGTTTTCTATTACGTACTTGTGTTTCGTGCATTGAAGAATTTAAATCATGAATGGCACAATTATTTTATGTTTAATTCATAGGCACTATGTAGGTATTTTGTTATTTGTATATAATCGGCAGTACCGTGATCAAAATCAAAAAAATTAATTGCAATACTCGATGAAAGGATGTGAAGGGTTAATTCAGAATATATGAAGGATTTTAGATTTTCTCTTGCTGACTTCCTTGACCACCTCTTACACTGTGATAGATTTCATTTCAATCAAAATAATCGAATTGTGTCTGAGCCAATTTGATGGAGCCATATATTATTAGAAAATGACATACAGAGAGGGATATATGAATCAAACTTGGAAGAAAATGAAAGTTGATGTAATAAAGAATACAAAGCAGTACACCATGAAGTCATGAATGAAAGTTTAATCATTCTAAATATATATAAATATATATATACATATACACATGTGTATATGTATAATTTTTTGAAATTCTATTGTCCCGATATAATTGCGCGTTTCATGTTTCGAACATGATTATAATAATAAATTTTAAGTGGCTGAATAATTATTTGTATTACATGCGCCATCACCATCAAAAAAATTCTAATTTTTGTTCATATAGTTACAATGAATAATTTCAATTCCTCTACACCTCCACAGGCTTTACAATCCGCTACTCTACATGGCAAATCCATATACATCAGAGAAGGAAAAAGCAACTTACAGCATTCAGGTATCAACAGAGTAAATAATTTATATTCTTTTCTTTGAATTTATTACAGCGAGAGAGCCTCTGTAACAGTAACAGTGCATGGTCCACGAAAATGATATCTGTAAGAAAAAAAATTGTATACTAAATATTTTTATTCTCATTTTAGTATTATGAAAGGAACAAATATTGCTCACTGAAAATGCTTCGTCACTTCTGTGTCCTCGAGATTGAATTCTGCAACTGGAACATTACGTTCAGCAACTCTTGGTGCAAACATTGCAGCAGGGTAGATAATAGATGAAGTTCCAATGATTAAACAGGCGTCACAGCTCTCTACAGCAGCTTCTAAAATAATCATTGAGAAAAGTTCAATACTTATTTTCATATTTTCAACCAAAAATTATCTTTGTTAGTATGAAAATTGTACCGGCTTTATCAAGTATTTCTTCATCCAGACTTTCGCCAAACCAGACAATGTGTGGTCTCAATAATCCACCGCAGGAATTTTTCTGGCATCTTGGTAATTCCTCAACAGGTATATCCGATGACATTACATCCGGATCAGGTGCGCTGTGAAATAATTCCCAGAGTCATCAAAATTGTTTTTAATACAATAAAAGTTGTGTAACAATTACCATTTTCCTTCCAACGCTGGACATATTGGTAATGTACGATTCACTTCTATGTTATGACATTCTGTGCATCTAGTTTTGAATAATGATCCATGAAGCTCCAAGACGTTACTCGATCCTGCACGTTGATGGAGCCCATCGATATTTTGAGTAACGATCGTAACATTTTTTCCTTCTTTCGTTAGTTTCTTTTCAAAATTCGCTATCGCCTCGTGTGCCTGTGTTTTTAATATATTATTAATATCATTTTCACTCATGGATCATCATAAACATCAAACTTACCTTATTAGGATGAACTTTACTAGCAACATCGCGTCTGTATTCATAAAACTCCCAAACAAGTGATGGATTAGCTTTAAATGCCTGTGGTGTAGCCAAATATGTAGCCTGATATGTTCGCCACAATCCACCACCACCACGAAATGTTGGCACACCAGATTCAGCAGATACACCACTTCCACTTAGAATTAAAACATTTTTGGCAGTAGACAATGTGTCCTTGAACGACTTCATCATGTTGTTCATTCTGTATGTAATTGCTGTGTGTCTGTGTGTTGTATGTAGTGCGGCGAAATATATTATCTAATTTTATTATAACGTAAGACAAAAGATGAGATAAGTAGAAACTATTTTGAATGCATGACCCCGGTGTCCCTTTAATGGAATCAGCTGATCGTAATTGCATAAGGTGGGGGGTAACACAATGAATGCGCACAATCAGCTGATTTATTTAGATGCCGCCATATTGGTATCAAGTATTTAATAATTAAATGGTCTTGATGATGTTTCAGAATGTATCTCAGAGGGCAGATTGGAATTATTTTCAAGATGAAAAGTTCTAATTTTGGGGGTACGTGAGCAGGCATGAGTGGAATATCGTAAATTCTTCGAAGATTTTCGAGGTTATGTGAGCAGACCTATCAAATTCGTACAGGGTGAGTCAAATTCGTACTTACAGATTAATTTTGTTTCATGCACTACTGTCGACTGAACATTTATACTGCGGTAATTTTCACTGGAGGTTTGTCTTGTATTGTTTCTAGTGGGTTTACTCATTTATTCGTAGAGCTGTTCATATTTTTATGGTGGGGTACTTATAGTACTTTGCAATTGGTTTTTTCGAGTAAAATACCATGTATGACACAATTTTTAATGTCTTTAATTCATAGAGATGGAGAGATAGTTGGAATTGTCTGGAATGATTTGAAATGTAAATATTTTTATGGATTGGAATTTATGAGCACGATCGTGTTGGGGAGTTTCATTAAAGAAGATCGAATTGGTACATCAACGTCGTCATCGGATAGAATTTTGATAAAGGGAGAATTAATTTGTTCTTCTGATGGTGGGCGGTATTATTACCATTCTTCCATCACACGTACTAAATTATTTGTGCATTTTTCAATGTTGATGAATTTTATTTTTCAGAGAGCATAAATACACAATCGTCGTCGTATTTATTTACTGAGCAGAGTGAGGGAAAAATTAGGGTGGAAGAATCAAAAATGCTCGTGGAAACAATTGTCGATGATACTTCGGTGTCTGCTGTACCTTCTAGTCATGAAGGAGATGTGGTTACTAATGAAAATGATTGCATCAAACTTTTATCATTATCAAATGATGATGATACTGTGCCCATAGATATTGAAGTGTTGAAGGATAAATTGCATCGAGTGTTGAAGAAACGGGATCAGTATAAAAGGAGAGTCGAAAGTTTGACGAATGGAATCATCGCACTGAGAGGAACGAAACTGATTTTGGAGAGGAAAATAATTGGGGCAAAACTGTCGTGGGATATAAAGCAAAATAAGAAATCAAAGTCGTAAAACCACTCTTTTAGATCAGGATTCGAATTTGACTTAGAAGAACTTTCAGTATAGCTGAAGTAATAATTTATTATCAAAATAGTTAAAAGAAAAAAAGATTGTCGCAAATGATAAAGGACTTATAAATCAACTTCATCCGATACTGCTTTGCAATATCGAGGTGAGTCACTCGCAGCGATGTTGAATTTCAAAACTGAATTTGGTAATGTAGGATCATGTTCAATATTGAATTCTCGTGCGAAAGCATGAAATAATTTCTGGTAATCTTCCTGTTGCTATAACAAGAATGAACTTCGTAAAAGTAGAAAGTTTACTCACTAACTTCGCATTTTCTAATGAGAGTACAGGTCGTTTTTTGCTTACTTGTAGAACATCCATTTTCAAATGTTCACGTTGTTTGGACAGACCAGTAATTTCGGTTTGTAACCCTTTTACCTTCAATCAATAGATGGAAACAATTTAGTCAGATTTAAGAGAATAATGTTTTCATTTAAAGGGTTGCATACCTCGTACTCGATTTTTTCTAAATCATATTTCAAAGAAGATAACAATTCTTTGTAACGATCGACTGATGATATTTTGTTATTCTCAATGAAGTCGAGTACTTTTTCAGCGCAGTTCAAATCACTCCGCGATTTTTTTAACTGAAAACGCATAATAAATTAATTAACATTCATATAGAATCATTATTTTATCTATGTGGCTTGATGCATTTCCATTTTTATTTACTTTTTCTTCTTTTTCTGAAAGGTTTTCAGTAAGGTTTTTTAGTTGGGTTTGTACACTTTCGCGAATCTACGTGAAGAACGAAAACAAAAGTAAAAATAGTTTGTGCGATTAATTTATTTAGATTCCAAGACTGATATGTATATAATTTTATTTGTCTGATATTATTTACCTCAATAGGTGGCACATCATTGATGGGTTTGTGTCCATCAAGAATCTGAAGAGAAAAAAAATTTATAATGTTTGAAATAGACATTATAAACAATAATGAATTACTGCAAAATATATTGCCATACTCACGTATTTCTTCAGTTCATCTCTCTGACCTTTGTACTACAAAACATAAAAATTGATCATTGCTAGAGTATATGAATGTATTGTTCATTTAATACGCCATAAGAATAAATTTCACGTTTACCACAATTACAAGGAAAGCTGTCGTTGAGATGATAATAAATAAAAATATCCAAAGCAGTTTTAATGTACAAAATTTCATCATTAAGGGCCACATCGCATTTGTGATTTGGAAAATATAATTCATCATTGCACTTTTTTGATGGTCGGAAGAAGGTAAAATGTTAATCAATACTGAATTAAAATCAAATTGGTTGTCATCATTAATACGACAACTATGAAATTTGAACGGTCTGATTGAACATTGGTACATACTAAAAACAAAAGAGGATAATTCCAATTGTACTTTAGTCCTGTAGATATCGTGTGCAGACAGGTCCCAAAAAATTATGTTCAACTTTGCGAAGCAACAAAGAATTTTTATTATCAATATACAAACTCATACAAAGTCAATGGATAGTAAATATTAATACAAAACTTTTTCGTATTATCAACAGTTAAAAATGATCTGTTACAATCGCTTCAGTTTCTATTCAATTTAGCAGAGCCACTGTTTCCAACTGTGAACCATGAGCAACTTGGATAGCTGTTGCTATGAGATGCTTCGTCCTCCTCTATAAAATGGTGAATCAGATGAGCTATCACACCATGTTTTCTCACACGATCGATTTTAAACAATTTTTTAAGTGTGGGATCAAGTCGGACAAATTTTTCATCCTTTGAATCAGTAGTACAATGATCCGAAAAGTGTTTATGTATACATCTTCCAACTGTCTTAGGTGTTGCCCGTCGTGCACCAACCACCTCGCTGAGCTCTTTTGTTAAGCGATACACTTTGTCATTGTTCAGTATTTTTTTCTTGTACGTTTTAGAATTTCTGTTGATCTTTCTTGCAGCTGTATTCGGTGTATTATTTCTGGGTGCCACTTTTCCTGTTTTCTTGACAGTGTTAGTTGGATTACATTTTGTATATTTACTCTTGAGCGCATTTATGACTTCAAGCGACGACAAATCATGTGGTGATTTTGAATGAAGATCAATAATATATTTGGCATAGGTTTCAGGTAATCGATCCAAAAAAAGCATCAAAATCAAAGACGGTTCTGTTAAACAATTATACTCTGAAAGCTGTATTACAAACTGTTTTACTGTATTCATCATCGTTTCGAAGTCGCACTCATTTTTGAATTGTAAATCTCTTATTTTCCTTAATCTCTCGAATTTACATGAGCAGGGTCTATAACGTTGTTCCAATGCTCTCCACTGTTCTCGTGCTGTTTCCAGATTTTCGATAATTGCTCTCTCAGTATTTTCCATTGATTCGACCAGAGCTGTCTTCGCCTTGTTATCGCTTGAATGCCACCAATCACCAGAATCATCTGGTGGATCCATCGCAATCACGTGCCACAATGATTTTTCTTTCAGAAGTGATTCCATCTCATCCTTCCACGAACTGTAATTCGTTCCATCGAGTTTCTTCATTGCCAAACGATTTTTTTCAGCCATATGACAAATATTTCTATTTCTAGTGTACTGGCTTCTAGCTATCATCCATGCACAGTTATCTTTGATGTACTGTGCATTAAGTGCTTTATCAAGTACTTAGATAACTCTTCTGAATCATCGCAACGTTGATTATTTTTAAAATATTAAAAATATGATATTGCGCGCAAACCTGCTTTCCTTATGGATAAAGAAAAAGGAAAGATCTTCTGCACATCCCATTAATTGCAAGTAAAGAATTAAATATGCAGTTCACAGTTACTTTAGTATTCTGAAAAACGACAAAAAGTTGACGCCGACAATTTACATCTAATCTAAATTAAACGTATGGGTGTATCCAGCCCAGTGCAGCGCTGCGAACGCAGCGGGTGTGGACTGGACAGCATTAGCGGGGTTTTCAAATCGAGTTTGAATTCGAATTAATAATTCATATTATCGGTATGCATATAAAACCCCCCAGGTAGCACTAATGTCCAAATCGTTAACTTTAAGTTGCCTTTAAGGCAATCGTTAACTTGGTGTTAGATTTTCTTGCGCTGGGCTGGATACACCCAATAAAAGGGCGAATAATGAAAATTTGTTATTCTACAGCGCCCTCCAAGGACAGGAGAAGAAGAAAACAATCCAAATGAAATGTAGCAATTTGATAAATACACCGGCGTTGTTGAAAACGCAGTGTTTTCTTAGAGAAATAATACCAAAGAATAGAATTCAATGTTTAGGAAATCTTCACACTTACATAAACTTCGTAAGTTGTCGAATGAAAATTGCAACATCAAGGAAAATGGGTTAATTGTTCGAAACGTAACCTATAAATTGGAGAAAAGGGAGAAAAGGACATCGATATTAAATAACAATAGAAGCAACAATGTTCATGAAGTCAATAATAACTGTTACGCTAATGTATCAACTAATTATTCAACATTGGTGCCATCACAATCGCAAATTGTTATTGGTGGTGCAGGAATCGTTGCTAATTCCGTGGCATATCATCTTGTACTTAATGGTTGGAAGGATGTCGTTATTTTGGAACAAAACAGGTATGAACGATAGAAATATATCACGTTATTTGTTGATTACTTTTGTCAACAATAAAATAAATGGGTACTTATTAAATTATTTGTTTGTCAGTATTGGAAGTGGTACATCGCACTTTGGTTCAGGATTGATTGGTTTATTCAAGCCAATTGCACACAGAAATGTGATATCATATAGTATCAAGCTTTATCGTCAATTGCAGGATATGGGCTATGACATAGGAATGAAACAATGTGGTAGTTTGAACTTGGCACAAAGTAAAGATCGCATGATTGCTATTAAGCGTCGTATGGCTTATAATGTACCTACTGGTCTGCATTGTGAAATGATAAGTAGACAAGAATTATCAAATACGTATCCTTATTTGAATATTGATGATATTGAAGGTGCTATTTGGGTGGCAGAAGATGCTGTTGTAAATCCCAGCGCAGTCTGCGAAACTTTAGCACATTTAGCGCAAAGAGGTGGCGCAAAATATATTGAGAATTGTAAAATACTTGAAATTAGAACGGCTAATGGTCGGGTGAGAAGTGTTGCAACAAATATTGGTACAATAGCATGCGAATATTTCATCAACTGTTCTGGTATGTGGGCACGACAATTGGGGCTCAGTTGTAATCCACCGGTGAGAATACCATCTTATCCTGCACAACGTTTTTATGCAATTGTAAATTCTTTACCACCGGGTTTAACTGAAAATTCACCAATCATACGCGATTATGATTCACATTCTTTTATGAGAGAATGGAAAGGTGGTTTAATGGCTGGATGGTTTGAAAGTGAAGCAAAACCAGCTTTTGAAAATGGTAATGTACCTTCAGGGAATTGGATGATGGGTTTAACAACTGATAATAGACATTGGAGACCATTGTGGAATAAAATTGTAAATCGAGTTCCAATATTGCAGAAAAATAGAGAAATAACTGTTCATAATTGTCCAGATAATTTTTCTCCCGATGGTCGATGGATATTGGGTGAAAGTCCAGAAGTAAAAAATTATTTTGTCGCTGTTGGAATGAGTGGGAATTCCGTTCAAGGTGCTGGTGGGATAGGAAAACAAGTTGCTGAATGGCTAATAAATGGTGAATCAACTCAAGAATTATTGCCATTTAATATTCAACGCTTTTTAGATTTGCATAATAATAAACAATATCTTCAGCAACGTATTAAAGAGGTGGTTGGACGTAATTATGCGATTCTTTATCCGCATCAGTGTGAATATAAATATGCAAGAAAATTGAGATGTTCGCCATTATATTCTGTTTTGGAGGAGCGTGGTGCAATATTTGGTATAAAGATGGCATATGAAAGACCATTATACTTCGATTCTACATATAGGAGAGGTCAAAGAACGCCTGTGATGCCACCAGGAAGTTTCTACAAGCCGAAATTTTTTGATTTCATGAAGGAAGAATATCAGGCATGCCGAGAAGGAGTTGGAATAATTGATATGAGTTCTTTCTGCAAGATTGAGATAAAGGTATTTTTCTTATGTCTTGTAAGAGTGCTCGTTCTATCATTATACGATATAATAACATTTTTTCTCATCTGCAGTCGAAGAAGAAAGAAGCAGTGAATTATTTACAATACTTGTGCAGTAATGATGCAGATATTCCAATAGGAACAATAACTCGTACAGGGATGCAGAACGAGCGTGGCGGCTATGAAAATGACTGTATGATTGTGAGACAAAGTGACAATAGTTATTTTATGGTGTCACCTACATCACAACAAACTCGGATTCATCAGTGGATGTCAAAGTAAATTAGGAATACATTCGATTTAATCAGAATAAAAATAAAATACAGATAATAATGGCATTATTCGCTTTGTTTAGGCATCTGCCGACTGATCATTCGGTCTGGCTCAACGATGTAACATCGAACTACACCGTGATCAATGTCGTTGGCCCGAAGAGTACAGCATTACTTTCAGAACTCTCTAGTTCTGATATAAATATGCCCCCGTTTTTTTATAAAGTTATGAATATTGGCTATGCATCAGATGTAATGGTAATGTCATTCACGCACACTGGTGAACCTGGATATTGTCTATATATCCCATCTGAATATGCACTGCACGTTTATTCACGATTAATCAAAGTTGGTAAAGATTATGGTGTGCGTGATGTTGGTGTACTTACACAAAGATTCATGAGGATAGAGAGGTTTATACCATTTTGGGCTGAAGAATTGACACCGTTTATTACACCATATGAAGCTGGATGTCATTATACAGTGAATTTGGATAAGAAAAATTTCATTGGAAAGTCAGCATTACAAATTCAGAAAGATAATGGTATCAGTAAACGGTTAGTGTTATTTGTTCTCGATAATTTAGATCTGAATAAAGATGTTTGGGCGTGGGGCGGTGAGCCTTTATATCGAAATGGCAAATATGTCGGTACAATCACGTCAGCGGGTTATGGTTTCGCGTTGGATAAACTTGTAGGTCTTGGTTTCATCAGCAGACCAGCTGCGAAAGGGGTTAGTAATGTTAAAAAAATTGTCACCGCCGATTACATTATGGATCCATCAGCCTATTACGAAATTGATATTGCTGGCAAACGGTTCCCAGTCAAGCCCAATGTCCATGCTCTTCCTTCACCAGTCATCAATAATAAGAAATATATGCCTAAGGCTGTGAATTCGTCATGAATATCTCGGAAATAATGACTATTAGTCTTGTTTGTTCATTAGTCCGAGACAGACTGAAATGTATTTTGTGGTTATGGATTTTATAGAATTTTTTCTCTTGCTTAATGTGATAGCGAAATTTTTGCGAATTGTTTGTAGTGAAATGTTTTACAACTTGTAGCATCTAATACCCAATTCAGTCAATTGGGATTGAGTTAAGCTTTGAATATTGATTGTCGAATCAATTAGAAAGTGGGATAGTTAGCTGTGGATATTTAATATTTTTCATTATTACCATGACTTATGTACAACCTGAAATGTCTAGTCCATAAAAGTTATGTTTAGATTATTTCAATTTGATTCTTCCAGTTAGTAAAAGAAAAATTGTCAATTTTCCGCTTCGAAATATAGGAAATTTTGTTGTTGATTGTAAATGCTTGAGTCAGCGTTCAATTCTCCCGCCATATTCAGTTCTGCGCAATGCTACCCGGCGTCTAGCAAAATGGCGGTCACGGATTAGTTTCCTTTTACTCCACCAGGGGAATAAACCGTTCAAGCATCCGGATTTCGTCCAACAAACGCGTCATTTCCGTAACACGCATCTAATGCGACCGCGTAAAGGAATAAAAAACATTTGTGTCGCAATATCGCGCGTGGTCAAAAAGCTTGTAAACAAACGGAACATAACCGCACTTCCATGAAATTCAGGTCGTAATTTGTGCAGGCTGTGCATCATAATTGCTTCACAATTAGTTCGATTAAACGTTTAATTGGACTTTTGTCGTGAGGAATCGTGAGAAGATGGCGGTTACACGCAGTAAGTTGTCGAAAATTGCACGTGATTTTTATAGACTTGAACCACATAAACCACCAACACGGTCTCTACGGCGTGTGAATTTCCAACACATTTGTTTCGATGAAACTGAAGAACGATTGTTTGTCATCGATGTAAAAGGGGTTGGTTATTTACTCGAATTAATTTTTAATGCATGGAACTATACAAATGTGGGTGTTATTGCCCAATCAACCTTTGTGGCCTTCAATCCGATTGAGAAATCTGAACTGATCGTTGGACTCGCTTCAACGGACATACACATAATAAAACTCAACAATAACAGCGCCGGTCATTTTTGTTCATTGAAAGGCCATGAATTACCACCAACATCGGTGAGTTTCTATAGAAATTATTGTTTAACTGCATCACGAAAAGAAGCTATTGTCTGGGACTTGCAATCATGCATGAAAATTCATCAATTGCAATTGGAAAATGAGAAATGCCGAATTAAGAAAGCGGAATTCTCATCGACGGGATTGGTCGTAGCATTATATGAAAATGATACACTACAAGCGTGGAGATTTGATCGATTTGATTTTGATATGAAAGTATGTTTGTGCGATCATAAATTGCGGAATGTTAAAGATTTTACATTTACTAAGAATGGCCGGGCACTAATTGTTTGCGGTGCCAAGAGGAAAATGATTGTATTGGACACAAGATCATGGATATTGCTAAAGAGTATTGAATTACCGGAAAAATGCAGCGTTGCTAAGAGAATTGCGATTGTGCCAATTTCTTTAGATGGTGGTGCGAGTAAATTGATTTCGATTCTATTCGAAGATGGAAAGGTCATGTTTTTGGATCTGAATGCAGCATGTTTTATTCAGACGTCCGATCACATTTTTTCGGGTATTCGTAAAATAATTGTATCACCACAAGGTCAATGGATTGCATGGATACAATTTGATGGATCATTGATCGTTAGTGGAGCTGATCGATTGATTAATATTAAACCAGAAATAACAACAATGAAATCGACAGTGTCACGATCGAAGGCTCATCGTGGTGACAAACATCTCAAACACATTGACAGAAGTATGAGAGAAGCAATGGAATTGTCGCGACTCATTCCTATACTTAAAGAATTTGGTGAATATCCGGAGCGATATCGCGCTATCATCTGGAGGACAATTATGGAATTACCAGGCAATAGAAAAGCGTCTGCTGGATTGAATAATAAAATTCCAGTTGAAGCTACATCAAGATTATTAAGTGATTTCAAATTGGCTGATAAATCGAAAGCTGCTTTGCTTACATTGACTGTTGACAGACTTGTTCAGCTGTTTCCAATGCTTGGACAATGTCAATTTCTTCCTGAACTTATTTTTCCATTCATCACTGTCTTCCAAAAAGATCCATTGTCTGCATTTGAAGCTGTTTTGATGATAATATGGAATTATTGTCAAAAATGGTTTGAATATCATCCATTCCCTCCATTAAATATTCTTGGAATTATTGAAAACATTTTGATGGAAGTTGAACCGGACTTACTCAAATTTTATTATGACCATGACGTAACATCGACTCATTATGCTTGGCCTCTTCTCAAAACCACAATGAGCGAAGTTTTGTCCGGTAATGAGTGGTTGATACTTTGGGATCATTTGTTAACACATAGAAAACCCTGGCTTTTGCTGTTATGTGTTGTTGCCTATAATATCTGTTCAAAAGATATAATTTTACCACTGATGGACAACAAAGAGGAGATTGAAAAATATTTTGGAGAACAAGGACAAGTTCCACTCAAAGAAATGATCAAAATTGCATATCGACTTGACGAGGAATTGTCGGAAAAAAATCATCCTAAGCAATATTTTCGGTGAGTAAAAGCAAATTTTTATTGTTAAAATTTTAAATGATGAAAATGGTGAATAATTTTGTGTTTACGTTGATTCGCAGGGAAAACTTCTGTATTTTATCACCTGATCGGCCGTATCCACTATTCCTCATGGCAGAATTTCCGAAATTTGTCATTGATAATCAGGTAAAATTATCTCAGCTTGACAAATTGAAGGGAGAAGAAGCGGATTTAATTGAAAAACGTCGTGAAGCTGCTATAATGGCAGAAGAGAAACGTCTGCGAGAGGAGAGCGACAATTTTGCTAAACAAATACATCAGCAGAGACTCGAAGGTTTATATTGAAAATACATTTTTAACCCATTTCTTTCTTTTTTCTCTGCAAATAATCTGCAATTTGTTGCCTTTTATAATTTCAGAACTCCGCAGAAGCTGGGGCGAGCAATTGCGTATAACTGAAATAGGTCTGTCGGAAGAGCGTGGAAAACATCGTGAAATTCCATCAACTTCACGATCAGTAGAAATAATGACACCATGCGGTAAATCGTGCGTGAGATCACAGAGTCAGACCAGAACGAATTCATGTCGAAAATTGCGGAACGACGTTCAAGAGCTTGTTGGCGAAGTACAAAACTTTTTGAAATCAATGAGGAGCCGGAGATAAAGTTAAAGATAATAATTATAAATAGGAAGATAAATACTAAATTGAGCAGAGAAGTCGGCACAAGGAAAAGAATCATGCTAAGGTATTCTTTACAAACGTTCGTATGAATGTATATTCAATTATAGCACACATCATGACAATATTTTATATACAAGAAACATTTTCATATACAAATTAAAGTGTAGATAGGATCCAAAACATTCTTTTCACAATTCAACTTTTTTTATATAACTTATAAAATTATGGAATGGATCAATTGTTAACCCTGAGATAGTATTACTAGTTGATGAAAGATTCAATAGAAAATAATTTATTGTTATCGACAGTTATGATAATTGAATCAGTCATATTGGATGAAGGAATGTGTAGGGACACCCAATTTGATACGTCCATTAAGTGAATTAAGTTCCATTATTACGAGACATTCCACAACGTCTGCACCTGTTGCTTTTAATAGTTTTATCGCAGCCGTCATAGATCCTATTTATAAAAAAATATTTTTAATTATTTGTTTCCCTTTTTAATTTGTGGTAAATAAAATATCCATTAGTTTATAATTTACCACCAGTTGCCAATAAATCATCGACTACCAGAACTCTCTGGCCATTACTGATACTCTCAGTTTGAATCTCAAATGTGGCCTAGAAAATAATCTCGATATTAAGAAATTAATTTATTTTTAGTATTATCGGTATAGTATGAGTCGAAATCAATACGAACTTCTCCATATTCAAGTGAATAGCTTTCTTGTTTAACAGTCCCAGGTAATTTTCCTTTCTTCCTAATAGGCACGAATGGTTTATCAAGTGCCACACTGATAAGGGGCCCCAATAGGAAACCTCGTGAATCCAAACCCACAATAATATCCACATCCATGTCTTTCACATGATCAATTAATAAATCATGCAGAGCTCGTATTGCTTGGACATTTTGAAATATCCCAAATATATCCTTGTATAGTATTCCCTTTTTTGGAAAGTTCTCATAAGTTTTTACTGCATCCTTCACAATTTTTAATTTTTCCGCATTCTCCATTTCTATTTTCGTTATTTGTTTTTGCGGAATTTGTGTGAACAAAAATCTAAACTAGGTAAATGAAATAAAATAAACAACTAAACCAAATTGTCTTCAGTAAGCAAATGTTGAATAAATAAATTTGTGGTTGTTATTAAATGTCAAAATTTTGTTAATTCAATCCACGTGATTGTCATCACCACCAGAGAGAGAGAGCCCATAGAATAATTGTCGTGAAGATAATTCACTTCATATTTTTCCTATTCATATTCCATGTGTCGCCATCGGAAATGTTTATATTTAAAATTCCATCGATACATTATTTACAGTTGTGAATGAAATTGATAATTCTCTCTGTTATCGATGTATAATTTTTTCTTATGGTATTACACGAGGAAAGCTGGCGCACGGATGTTATTCTGTTTTGCTATATCAGTTATCTGTGTTATCGGCTGTTATATTTCGTATGGTTCATCTGAGAGAGGCGTAAGTTTGAACATTGAAATAAAATGAGAAAAAAAATGGAAATAAAAAAAAAGAACGAGATAAAAAGAGTTATCTTTCACATCTCAAGAACCGGTAGCCACCCAAGACGACACCTGACCTTCTCGTTTCACCCGTTCTCTTATTTCCATTAAAACAATTTTTTTTTGCTTTCTCTTATTTTCATCTTTTTGTCTCTTCATCGTTTTATTTTTCTGTTTTAAATCTTTTCTCAAGGTTCTGTCCCTCTTCCGTGTGGTCTCTGCAGCAAGGAATAGTCGAGTTCGCATACATGAACGACGACGGTATGCGCGTCGATGGGCAATGGTTGAGAGAACGTGAGAGAGAGAGCACGAGATAAAGAGAGGTACGAAGGACGTGCGGGGTTCCCCGAACATATTAATATATTAATTGAAAGCGCGGGAGCGCGTATGTACTGAAAGTGTATTCCTTCCGCGAAGACGTAAAACGGCGCCGCAACACGAAAGACTGATAGAGTGAGTATGGATGGAGAAAGAAGAAAAGGCTTGTTTTATTGCCACTCGACTCGATATGTAAGAAGAAAGATCGAATAAGCAAAGTGAAGGGAATGAAGATGGAAGCCTTGGCTCATAATAAGAGGAGAGGCCAGCACCTCCTTTTTGCAAAGCATCACCACGTGGCATTTCGCCAACTACCGTCTTCTGATCAATATGCTTACGGCTACACTTCTCTCAGTCCCTCTTTTTCTCTTTTAACCAGCCCCTCCTATTTTCACTCTTTCTTCTTTTCGCATATTCTGTATCTAACTCTTTCTCATTCCACGCCCGTCTTATATATATTATTTATTTAGTTTTTTTTGCATCGTATCCTTAAATTCCACAGAGGATTTGTGAATATTATCGAGACAAGAATCGATTCCACTCCATTTTCGCTAATAGATTATAAATTTAAATGTTTCATTGCGGATCGTCGTGAAATTGCTTATCATTTGATTAAAAACATATTTTTTTCTTCATGTTATTTGTAATATAAACCAATTATTGAATTGCTATGTAGTAGAAGGAATTTCGATGCAATTTTAATCGGCGCCGGTAGCACACGCGGTACAACACCACGTGGTCGTAAACTCACCTACTCCTTCACCGCTCTCTTCCGTATTTGTGAATTCCCTTTCGCCGATTATCGCGCTACCTTTTCCCTCGTTAACTCTCTAACTTGTACAAATATATGTTGAACATTTCCGACTCAATCATATAATTTCCCCATCGGAGCTGTTGTAACTTTTCTATTCTATATATTTTACTTACGAAACATCATTTTCTCTGGTCATTACGGAGCTATAAAATAAATTCTGCTAGTCAACATATTGTGCGAATACAGACAGAATTTCCTAGCGCGTTATGCTCATGAATATCAATATAATATTCACGTTTTAGCTTGACCACTAGTCTCATAACTCAAACATGAAAAAAATTCTATCCCCTTTCTCATTACTAATTGTTTTTAAAATTTACAATTTCCCTCTATTTTTCATACATGTTTAATAATCACAAGAGAATTCCTCTCGCTCTTCTCTCTTCTTTCTCTTTCTGCGCAACTGTCCGCGAGTCGGTCCGCGACATCCCCTCTTATTCCCTCCCTCTTCTTTTGATACCCTCTCTTAACACCACACATCTCTTCTTACCCGCGTATACATCTACGCGTCGTCGCCCTCCCATGCCCAGAGAGAAGTACCCCACGTCCATGTGTAGACGCCTGCGCCGCGCATAATCACAGATGCATATACCCTTAATCCGTTACACTACACAAAAACCTCATTTTTTTCAGTCTAATCCTGTATATGGATATTGAGAATGTTGATGGTTAACAGGAGGTCATCTGATGAGCTTTGAATGTCTCTTTACATTTCTATCATTCAACTTCTCTTCATTTTTTAATTAATCAAACTAATTAATAAATTAATTATCATTGATATTTGTTATTTATGATGTATTCAATTTTTTAAATTTATCATTTTTTTTCTTTTCTAGTCTGACTACGCGTATGCGGAAAGACACAAGCGAGTGTGTTGGTGTACTCGCGAATGAAAGCGACAGAAAGTTTGTGATAGAATGAGACAGTCGTGGGTGCAAGAGTGAGGGAGAAAGGGCGAGTATATAGAAAGAGTGAGCGTACGATAAAGAGAGGGAAGAAGAGAGTGAGGGAGGAAGAGAAAGAGAAATGTTGCGGGAGAAAGAAGGAGCAAAAGCAGACAGCGTCGAAGCTAGTAGCTAGCTAGCTTACAACCTATATCGTCGTGGGTGGGTGGATTGTGGTGGTGGATGCCCCCTTCAGTGTCCGGCGCGCCTCCGAGAAGCGTGCTTCGGTTTAGCAAATACAAGAGTGTCCTTTCCCGTTAGTGGAAAAAACGATTTGAAGAGGGAAATAATATTATGAATACACACAGAGATATTCAAGAAGATTGAAATTGGAAGGAAGAGAAGGAAGAGCGAGGACGTGGAGGAAAAATTTTTAATTAATTATATGAGGAAAGAAAAAATAGCAACAGAGTGTTAGGGACCGAAGAAATCATTGGAGAAAAGAAAATAATTGGAATTTGTTTCCCCACCTCAAGTGCCACGTTAAACAAGAAAAAAAATTGAAAAATCAGGCGGAGAGAAGAATATAAAGTTGAGAGAAAAATTAATATATTTCAATGATTTTTCCATCATAATTTCATTTCGTCCGAGTTTTTTGAATGGTAGATGCTTCTGCCAATTAAATTAATGATGTGGATTAGCCCAGGATTTACCGAGTGCTGGTGATTTATATAGAAATTAGCGAGTATTTGAATTATAAATATTTATATGTGTATATAGATTTATATACATATATAAGTAAAGACACCGTGGGATAATTCACCCGGTGTCTTTCGCCCCCAGTGGAGAACGAACCCCGGCGCGCGGGAGTCACTCAGGATTTTTTAAATGCTGCATAGTCCGGGTGTTAGGGCAGGTAGTGAAGCCTTAGGAAGTCGCAGGAAGTGTCCAAGGAAGTCACGTCGGCCTTAGGGGAACGTTTAAACAATTTCGTAGACACAAATTTTTTCTGTAGACATAAACGAACGACAAACGAAAGGAAGAGAGAGCCAATTAATGAATTCAACACATTAAAATAAAAATAAGGAGGTGGATGAGATATATTTGACAGCCTAAAAGGAAAAATTAAAGACTGGTCCCGAACTCGCGCTCCTGACCATAAAATAAAAGAAAATTAATAATAAAGAAAAGGAAAATAAATTAATAATTGTGTAAATTTCGTTGGCGAATGGCCGTGCGGTGGAATCAGGGAGGCAGGAGAACAAGCCAAATAAAGACCGTGAGTCGTTGGTAATGGGGTGTTTAGGCGATGATGCCTTTTCCCCGTCGCCGTCCACGAACGTCTTCAACGTCGTTGTCGTTACAATTGTCACAGCAACGTCAAAATTTAATAGTGAAAAGACGAAAGAGAAAAATAATTACGTGGGTACAATTGCCAAAATTAATAATATCAGTAATATCAATAATAAATCAAATAAACAAGTGGACAATAATATCAATAACAATAATAATCCTAATAAATTGGTGCGAGGGTGGCACCAAAAACGCCGAAGAATACGGAGGTGACTCTCCGTCGAGATGCACGAGTTACGTATATCAATGAGAAGACAATTGGAGGCATACGACGAAGATAAAAAACGTCATCACCTCCACTTATTGTCACGTGGATTTAAAAAATATTCACGTAAAATTGACAGTACTTACTGCAGACTTCCTCTTTTCCTCGTGCTTCTCGTTACATGGTTGATAGCATTGCCTAATTGTGCATTAGGGCGTCAAGCAAGTAGTGGCGGTGGTAGTGGACATCACCATCGTACATGTCCTGGTTGTCCTCATCAGCACATTCATACAATTCATCGTAAAGAAATAGGTCCTAGCCCAGATGATTTACGTCTTGAGGCAATTAAACATCAAATACTTACTAAACTTGGACTACGTCGACCACCAGATGTTAATAAAACATTGGCACAAGTGCCACGACACCTTGCATTGGAAACACTTTATCGTGCTGAAGCACAACCACCTGGTCCAGCCGATTCACGTGAAACAATTCATGATCGGCGTCAACACGTGGAAGAATATGGTGAATTTTTTTATGCCGGAGATGAATATTCATACAGAAATGTTGATCAATCTGAGGAGTCGATGACCGAGGGCGCGCCATCCACCGAGAGCTTCAATGGTGATGGTGGTGGTGGTGGTGGTGGTGGTTATGACGATGATAGAACTACGGACATTGAGATGGATGACTTTTATGCCAGAACATCAGAGATAATCACATTCGCGGAGCCCGGTGAGTTTCAACATTCCATTTATTCCATTCATTCTTTTTCCGCCTGTTAACTCAATTCGATATTATTACTTATCATTAACGGAGCATGTTGAACCGTTGAGATACATTGTATTATCTATTTGTATTGGTCAGTTTATTCTGAAGGAAAAATGGTGAGTAATCGAATGGCAATTGATCACGTTCAGGATAATTATTTTGCGACAGTAAAAAATCCCATTGAATGAGACCATGATATTGAAAATTCGGTTCAGTATTCCATCAAGTTGATCTGAACTCTCAGGATCGTATTTGTGCAGGACTCGTCAATACCCAATTGATATTGGCATGATAGAAAATCCATATTCAATATGGTATTCGTTGTAGTGATACTTTAAGTTTCTTGTCTGACACAATTGGATGGGTATTTGAAAATGTCAGGCTGGAAGTTGTTATAATATCGCAAAACATCACATTCTCATACAGTTAACATGCGTCATCTTTAAGGGTGAATTGTTGTCACTGAATTTAGATGGAAGGCGCCAATGTAGATGTTTATGGTCATAAACTTTATTGTTGCAGTCGCGGTGAATGCACAAGAAGATATTTTGGTTGTGAATATTTTCGTCTGACATTTGATTCTATGCATCATGAAACTTGAAACAAATTTTTTTTTATTTGTACTATAAAAATATCCAGGACTAGAAATGTCATACAAGTATATACAAGTCATTAATTATTTTAGACATATGCTCAATTAATTTAAATGCAACGTAAAATTGTAATTGATTCACAAAGGTCAAGCGACAGTTGGAATCCACTAAAAGTCATTTTCTATGTAAATTAATCTTCGTAACTTTGATCGTGTTATTCGTGAATCCACCCCGTCAATTATTCATTCATTTATCTATTGATAAATGAAAAATCTTCATTTTCATATCACAACATCAATAATCTTATTTATTTTCACTTCAATCGAGTATCATCCAGAATAATCCGGCATAACGCGCGCGCGTACCTATACATAACATTCTTGTACTACACACAAACACTTTGTATGTTTAAGTCCCTTCGTATCATACAGATATTTAAGCGGCAGAAACGCGTGGCGCCAACATCACTTAATTGTTCGTGTCCGGCTGCTGAATGCACTTGTACATTTTTTTTCTTTTATTTATTTATTTTTATCTAACTATTCATTTTATATTTTTTGTTTATTTTTCCACTTCACCACTGAACTACTCATTGCATTTCTTTCTTTTTCCACTGCGTGTTTGTTAATTGAATCATCAACTCGAATATCATTCTCTCTCTGTTTAAATTAGCTAAACCAAATTCATAGGCAATATATTATGTTAAATAAAATTGCGTGAGTTGATATATAGAATAAATAGAAATATTTTGAATACATTTTGTATTTCTTAGTGTTTCTTTTTTTTTTGAGATGTCAGAAAAAAAGGAGAACATCCGGCAAAATGTTTGCCACCATAGAAATGAGTTTGGGTGCGGGAACAGTGGGTTGTGGGTTGCATATGAGGGGGTGTTGGTTGGCAAAAGTTAGGGTGTATTTATATATATATATATATGTATATATATGGAAGGCAGGATAGAGCACGGAAGCGGGGGATCGCAATGCGCCGGAACGACGTGGTCGGCGGCGATTCGAAAATCGTATAGGAGACGCGGTGGTGGTCGGCCGTTATAACTCGTTCGTTTCCGCAAATAAATATAGCGATGATAGTCGTGCAACGGGGCCAGAACCACCGCACCCCTGACGATGCCATAAGAAAAATAGAAAGAAGTGGGAGAGACGTAAAGGAACAAGGGATGAAGCCAACTGCGAATGGGAAGAAGGAAAAAAAATTAAGATGCAACGAGGTGAATGAATTCGGACATGTTTCAAATTTTCTTACAATTATTTTATTATTATCTTCAATATTTTATGGGTTTCATTCATTTGTATTTGTTATTTTGTCATAGAGACATTGCGAAGTAACAAATTGAGGTTAAAAGTTAGGCTACATATTATTGTTATATTTCTTCTTCTTTTATGCACTTATATGTGGCGAAAAAAAAAGAAAAAAAAAAGTTTTGTTAAACTGGTTGGCAGTTGTGGGCGCGAGCGCACTAGAAAAGAATGAAAGACAAAGTTTATTCGAAAGGGAGAAAAAAAGGGGCTAAAAAAATATATACAAAGTGCGCGGTTAGGGAGAGATAGAGAGGGAGATATAGAGATATAGAGGGATAGAGAGTGATAGAATAGTGCATGGAAAAAGAGAGAAATTAATACACCACGGTGTATGTTTAAATGACGTTCGCGTGCGTAAAGTGGCCACCGAGTGCTCGCCACGTGGCCCCGCGGCCAAGCCATAACTGCGTCTCTCTCCCTTTTACTCCGGTGCTACAAACACGGATCTATAGTTCAGTAACTCTATGTTTAATAGTAAGGGTAATAATGTGAATGCGCCCACCCACGAGAGAGCTTGCGTACACGCGAGCCTTCACCCTCCAACTGTGTCGTTTACCGGAAAGATTTTTTGCACTGTTAAGGTGAAATTGATTGTTTGATTAAATGCGTTTTAATGGTGAGCAATATGGGTGTATGGGGTTTACGAGAGTTATTTTCCTTTTTTTTTTCTTCCTCTTATTTTAGTTGTCTTCTCTCTTTATTTTTATGAATATCGTGTGGGCAATCGTTTGATGAGTAATTTTAAATTATTTTCTTCTCTTATTTCTTGTGAATTATAGAAAATTATTATTTTAATGAATTTATGCTGATTTTCTTTTTGGGTTTATTATCTAAAAATCAAATTGTGTAAGAATTTGGTGGTCTAACTGCTGGGTTTTCTTCTTATCTTGGAGAAAAAGGGAGAGGATATAGAAAAGAAAGTTATAATTCAATGAGATGTAAAATAAAAAATTAGTGGATAATTGTCGGTTTTCTTCTTAGCAATATCTTTTTTTATTGAAGTAAGGAGAATTTTCTGTTTCTCTCTGTCTCAATTTCTTTTTTCTTATTCTCTTAACCATCGTCAATGATAAAGGGAGAGATTTTCTTCCATCCATTTACAACGCAGCCAAAAGTCTCGGTAGAATTTTTTGGCTGCATTCCAAAAATAATAAATTCACCGTTATTTCTTCACGTGGATCTACATGCGATACACTCTCATTTTATTTCGACGCGATACATATAATTATACGTTGTCACATGTATGGACAAATAATATTATATATATATATGTATATATAAAATTTTTTGATCAGAGCTGCACGAGAATACGAACTATTTAATCAATTATTTTTACATGCAACAAATTCGCTGGTGCATTAAATAGATTTGAACGATTTTAATGGAGGTGTATGGTTGAATTGTTCTTGGCGAACAACTCAATTCATTCTTCCATTTATAGAAATGAAACGAAGGAAATTTGATTATGCAAAACTTCTATATGAAATGATATTTGATTCATCTATTAATCTGGCACGTTCTTGATAGCGAAATGATAGATGAAATTTTTGGATTTGCGGCGACATTTAAACTGAGAGTATACATATACAACGCCATAAAGGCAACACAAAAAAATAGTGACCCCATTTCTATTTATTACCGTCATTTTCACAATTTCAAAAATGTTAATATAGTTTTTTATGTATCTCTTTTATTTCCTTTTTGGCGACAAATTTTTTCTCCTTTATCATTATACCATTTTTCGTCATACCACTATTTAAACTTACATAGAGAAGATAACGAGAAATAGAATTAATTTTCTATACACTTTATTTTATTTGTATGTGATTATTCATTGTTATTTATCTGTTTATTTTATTTCTTTCTTTTTCCGTGGGAATTTTGGGTTGAAAATCCTTTTGAAGAATTAAATTGAAACTCCTGTGTCATAATTCGTGTTGATATACAGAAGTAAAAGGCGGAAGGGAGCAAAATGAAAATAAAAGAGGGTGGGTGAGAAGAAGAAAAAAAAAGGGGCGAAAGAATTTATCCAAAGACGATTTGTCTTAAAAGTCTTAAAAGTTTCGATCGTTCTATTTCACTCTCCCTCGTCTGTCTGTCTACTTCACTCCCTTCATTCTCTGCTCTTCTCCCTCAGGTTTTATCTGCGTCTGGCTGAAAAAAAAAGAATCGAATAACGAGTGCATAGAGAGGTTGCCCTTGGGGAGTAAAACAACCCCTCGGCATAACCTCACTCGCTCTCACCCCTCGATAAATTTTCACGGTCTGGTCTCTGACGAACCCTTTACACTCGCTTTCTCACTCCTGTCTCCTCTGTCTCTCAGTTAAATTCATTTTGACGCTTCAATCTCGTTCATTCAATTTTATTTACATTTTCAAATAAACGTTTCATGTTTATTTCATCATTGGCAAAATAAAAATTAGAATTTCACTGAAATTTTTTCATTTTCTGTGAAATTGACAGTGCCAGGACAATATTAATTAAAACGAGTTCAAGCTTGTCTATTTTTCTTTTTTGTTTTTTCACTATGAAATTGGAATATTTTATTTCTGCATTTGAATGATTATATTGTAGATGTGTAGGTGGATTCATAAAAAAAAAACAAAGTTTATAAAAATTTCGATTCACATCGTGGCAAAAAAATAACACCAAAATAGAACAAAAACATTTTCCAGATAATTTAACTCGAATAAAATTCCTTGAACTTTTAAATTGAATGCTCGAATTATAGGATGAGAGTGACAGTGCAACGGAAAAGAAATAACAATGATAACATATGTATGTTCGAGAAGAGAGGGAGAGAGGGAGAGAAAAAAAAGAGAAAAGTATATGAAAAACGTGGGAGATTGTGAGAAAAACCAGATAAACGTCTGGATTTTAATTTTATTGTTGCAAATGGAATACGAGTCGACTAGGTTTACAAGACGTAGGTCTTCATCCCTCTCCGTGTACATGAGTGCGTCGTGTCGTATCGATTCCAATGGAAGCTTTGGGTGTGCTACAATATATATACGCGCTTTTATGTCTCGTCATTCCCGCTCTTTTCGTTATCCCTTAACGATAGGTATAACCCTATTTACTCTTCTCTTCTTTATCACTATCAATAATTTTTTTTTTTCTTTTCTTTTCTTTTCTCCTACGAGGAAATAGAATAGAAAGAAATAAATAATAATTCCGCATATATTTTTCGTCACAAGTTTTAATCGCTCGAGCTTTATTAAGAGGGCGCGAAGATTATCTTGGAGAAGTGAGGGCGAAAGACATTGTCACACATACAAATACACATTTACTTTCAAAACTTTTTCAATCCAATCGAACGTTAAACTTTCGTGACTTTCATATATTTTATCTACACATATTCACACGCACGCACACTCAACACATATAAATATATATATTTTTTTCTTATTTTATGCAAACGTACTTTCACTTTTTTCTCTTTGAAGTGCTTCAGAATGATTATGTATTGTCAGGGAAAATGGAATTGCGACAGTTGAAATCCATTTTCGTGATTGTTATACAAAAGATATATATTCATTGTGTATATACATATTTTCTATATAAATACAATGAACCCCACGGCGTTTATTTTATTCTTTTGACAGTTGAATTTTAAATATTTATTTGTGTTAAAAAAAAAAGAGAAAAAGAAATATCACTGGAATGAACAGAAAATAGAGAAAAATGTAGAGAGAAAATAAATGAATTGGTTGGATAAAGTATAAATGAAATAAGTGATTTGGTTTATTGAATTGTTCAGGGGGAAATTTATAAGGAAATAAAGATGTTTATGCGAGACTTTTGTGTGTGATTGTATTTGTATATATATAGGAAAGTTATAAACAGAGACCGCGAAGAACAATTCAGGGTTAAAAGTCGAGAAGAGTTTCACTTTGCGATTGTTGTCCGTGAGACACGATGGAATTTCCGTTTTCGCTCACTTCAAACTGTCTTTTCTCTTATACAATATTATCGCACGTGGACGATAGAGAGGGGAAGTGAAGTGATATTCCCTTCCTAGTATTTTTACACTGTGACTTTGTGATCGTGTGTAGTTTCCGGCTGGACGTGGAGAAGATATTCCTTGTTCTTGCAAAAGTTTTTCAACTCAAACTTCTATTCATGGAGTAGATTTCTTCATCTACGACTTCTTTTTTTTTCTTTTCCATTGGTGTTTTTAATGTAGAGAAGAGAAGGGGTGAGAGATAATAGTTATAAACTGTGGTAGATGATTTTTATTTAAAATTTATGGTGAAAAATTGATAGTTAATGAAGAATAAATTTATTTACATATTTTGAATATTGAAAAAAATTGTCAGTAATGGCTGTGCAATAAATTGTTGATGACTGTAATAAATTTGTCATTCGTATTTTAAGACTAATGAGGTGGAAATTAAAAAATGCTGTACAATAAAAGTCTGGTATTATTTTTCCATTATCTTTTCTTGATCTAAGACAAGAGAACGAAGAAAAAAATAGTAACAAACGCCAGGAACAATCATTAAATCTCACTGGACTAATTTAATATTTCCATATAAACTCAAGTGAACACAGAGAAAAGTATTAAAAAGAAATGGATATTAGTTTTTTAATACCTGTAATAATAATTTCCGTTTGCATTTATAGATCAACGTGAAATAAAGGAGAATATTAAGAATAGCTACGTAATTACTGTACATTTATTTTTCTTTTAATGTTCCTTTTTTTTTCCTTCTTTTCTTCCCTGTTTTAAAACCAACAAGGGTCATAAGGTCTAGTGCGATAACAGAAGGGTTGCAATGGGGTTGATGGGAAGTGTATGAGTACGCGGAGTGAATTTGTAGACAGACGTCGTGCGGCTTTTTATCTTGATCTTAGTTGGCCTTCCTGTGGCGTTTAAGCGCACGATCCTCCGAGCAGCTTCCGGTTTCAAATACTTAGGGCATATATATATCTATATGCATACATACATAATAGAGGGAGTTAAAGTGCAATCGTTTGGGAGGGAGAAAATGAGACAAAGACAGACATTCACATTTTGCGGATAATCGCTACCATAAACTTCACCTTCTTCTTCAAGAGAGTATAAGGTCTTGCGTACTTAACTCTCTTTCTCTTGCCCGCTTTTCATTTTCCGCCTTTCTGCTTTTTCTTCAATTATATAACTTTATCCTACATTTTATTTATTTTTTTTTTTTTTTGTAACTTAAATATTACGGTACTGGCGCCAACACTATCAATCTTTGTGACATCTGTCTGGACGTGGAGAGTTTAGTAATTTTATTGTATGCAAACAAAAAATTGGTTGATGTGATGGGACGAATTAATTGTGGAAATGATTATTTTGTTATTGACAGTTGGGTGATATGATTTATTATTTATTGCAGTTGTTGAAATTATTTATTTTTTTTCTGTTGAATATTTTTATTTATTCTGTTTCATTTGTCTTTAGTATTTTGCGATGGAATATTTTTGTTCTCTATATTTTTGCTTGTGATATTTTTGCACACGTTATTATTGACAATGATTCAATTTCTATTATGTCTTTGCATATCAAATTACAGTTGTGTTATATTTTGCATTGCCACTATAGTATATAAATCAATAAAACAATTAGTGATTTCATTCTATGGAACATGCAAACGCACTTAAATTTATATACCCTTCAATTATTTTAAAATGACATACGTTTAATTGTGCATAAATATTATATATTTGTATATTGAATGGCTGAAATGATCGATCGTTTGCCGTCTGGTTGCCATATTATTTTTATTGATATATTAAAATAAGATAAACTGGTTGATTTGCGTGTAGACAATATTTTCTTTTTTTTTTTTCCTTTTTACGAATGATGAATGAAAATAAACAAGATTATATCCAGTGGATATTAGTGTGAGAGTGGAAGGAAACTCTTGAATTATCTGCGCTCCCTCGTCAAATGTACGACTGGGAATTCCCTGTCTGTTCGCTTTCCCTTCTACTTTATTCACTATCATTCTCGCTCGTTCACTCTTTCTTGCATTGTTGCTCTCTGAAAAAATTCCATTTTCATCTCTTCACCATCCAATAATCTGCCAAGAATCATTTGCTACAGTTAATTACCCCACACATTCGTCTTTCATTCAACTGTGAAAATTCATTTGAGTTTCCAAGAATCGTTATTTCTTCTTGACTCTCGATATACTTTTCTCATAATTATTTTATATGTTTTCACATTATCTGAGTGGCATGTGATCTATCTCAACTGAAATTTTTCTGTGTCTTTGTTCATAGTCATTTAGAATGATTAATATTTAGTATGGTAGAATATTTTTTTTATCACTGTATTTTGTGAGTTATTTATTCAATAGTCTGTTTATAGTTTATATTTTGTTGAATAATTTGTTTATATACATATTTTGTAATCATCCCTGTCGTATTTCATATTATGGTGGAGTTTTTTCTCTATTTTGGAACGATCAGAAAAGATGAAGGAAAATGAAAAAAAATGACTGTGTTATATTGAATAAGGAGAAAATAATATTGAATTTCATTGCACATGTGAAATCTGAGGATTTTCACTTGACATTATCGGTGTAGTGTAAAATTTGAATTGGCTTTTATATTTGTTGTGATCAGGCAAGAATAATTTTATTTCTTCATGGCTATTAGTTATTTATTTAATCTTCTAACATTTAATTTATTCCTGTGAGCTCATATATATATATGAATGCATATCGAAATACACATATACATATAAGTATATGGTTATATACATTAAACTGCAGAGCATATTGAGCTAGGGGTGGCTTGAGAAAGAATACAAGACAAGTCACCTGCTAGTCGCTTATTTTTTCCCTTATTCGTTGATAATTCAGACGAATAGAAAAAAAAGATGGGGAAAAAACCGAAAAAGGAAAGAAGTAGAGGCAAAAGTAAATAAAGAAATGCAAAAAAGAAAAAAGACATTTGTCGCATGAAAAAGCAAAAATGAATGGCTACTAAATATAGAAAGCACTAAGAAGAAAGAAACAAAAGGTAGCCATAGTCTTTTCTTGTTTTATAAATATTAATATCATTGATGATTTATTTATTTAATAGTATAGACTTGTGGCAATGATGATGTAAGCGAGTGAATGAATAATGATAATAATGATAGAAAGAAAAAAAATGTCTCAAGTGATATAAAAATGGCGACTGAGAAAAGGGTCGATAGGAGACGATGTTATTCTCCAATCGTAATAATTGATTGAACATAACGTGTAGCGTGGAAACGAGTGAAAATTATCCTGGAAGGTCACGAGAGTGGATGAAGGAGGCTGTGAACTAGTTAGAACTAGTTCGCAGCAGCGGGGGCAGGGTCGTGCTCCTTTTCTTGGTTATGTATTTGTCTTATGTATGTCTACATACACAAACACTTTATTCCCTTCCGCATTTTCTTCAAGGATTATATCGATTCTATTTCCAATCTTTTTACCAGTTTGTATATCCGCGAACTGACCACCGGAATCCTCACCTAAATCATATCATACCTTCCCAACTTTTTCAACTATCTATATTATTTTTTTTTTCTTCCTCTCTCTTTCTGTTTCTTTCTTATACGAAGTCAAGGGAAAAAGTTTCCAGAACAAATTGAGATTCGTGATGATTTAGGGGATTTCATTCTGTCGAGAATTCCTCAAAAATCAAAAATTCCATTTTATGATTTATGTGAATTATTCTTTATGTACTTTAGTATACTTTTTGTGTGTGCATTGCTGTTACAGTGAAAGTATGTAGGAAAAGTTTGATACGAACTTTGAGTTAAAGAGAGGATGGAATTTGTTCTTTGGTTTTCTTTTGTATTCATCAATTAATTTCATAAGTTTGATGTTAGTGATGAGAAAATTGTGAATTTTCAAGGTGATGATATTATTTTAGTTTGTGTTGTAGAGAATTTTTATACGAATCGAATGAATTTTGGTTGAGGCCAACTGGTTGATAATTCTTTGAGATATTATGTCAGCCAGTTATAGAAAACAAATTTTATGAAGAATGTATTTAAAGTTTGAAGTAGACATTTGTCGACCTTCGTTCACTCAACTCTAAATCTTTATCACGCTCATGTTTTTCGACATCTATAAAATATTCTTCCACCATTCAAACTCTATAGAGTATCAATAATAAAGTGAATAGACGAGAAAAGAAATTTATATTTTCGTTTATAAATATAAAAAAGAATGCCCCTTGAAAACAAGTGCTCGTGAGGAGGAGAAATAAATTATTTCACTTGTATAAGATCGTTTGACAAGAAATTAAAAATTACTTGAGGTCTTTTCATTCCAACCCTTGTACGTAATCCGTATACAGCCCCTGTCAAACTTGCAGTGCTTCGCTTTTCGTTGCCACTGAGGTGCCAAAAAAAGCTTCACCAAGGTGACAATTGAGTCTGTAACCCTTCTTTTAAACGTAAAAAAAAAAAAAAGAATGAAAAGAAGCAGCGAAAATGAGTAGAAGAAATGGAAGGAAAAAAGCGAGTGGCAAGAGAGGTGTCGGACGACTCCTCCAAAGCGAAAAGAAATAAAAGGCGAAAAAAAAACAAATGCAGGGGTGTCTACTACTCGCGACACTTGAGCTTTTTTTTTCCCCATATTCTTTCTCCTTTTTTTTTCCTTCTTTTTTTTTTACATTTTAGGGGTTTAGGGGCGCGTTCGGGTGTGGAGGCCATTCAACCTCCGCCCGCGGCCACTCATAAAAATCCTCGAGACGAGACCCGACAGTCGGAGAGGTTGACACTCGACCTTCAAGGAGGGCTGCAGGTCTTTCAGCGTTGCGCATCCACATACCGTTGGTTTTATCGTCTGAGAGTGCCGCTTCAATGCGTGCATAGTGTTACCCACGTGTGAACGCATGTTTTTTTTTTCGGCTTTCGTGTGTTACCCCTCGGGCGTTCGTTCAACCTGAGCCTGCGGCGAATCCACACACCTCTCCCACCCTTAGAATAGGTGCTTCAGACAGCTTTTGAAGAGGCTTTTGATCACACTTTATGCTTTGTATATACCCAGAACACTAACGAGAGACACAATAGAATGTGGTGGTGATCAAGTCAATCTATTGATGAACATATTATTATTGTAACATTCAGTGGATTTATCTTGTTGTACGGTTGACGTAACAATAATTGAACAGATATTTGGAAAGTTTTGAAATATTATGGGGAAGTTGGGTGGGAAAGCGATGGAAATTTAATTTATTACTACGTGTGAATGCACTTGCTGTAGTATTTTAGTCATTTGATGAAGAATAATATTAGATAAATTGTGAGGAAATGATGGTGATATATTTTGGATTTTTTTTTTTTGATGTATATTAAATATAAAATTTCGTTTGACACTTTGATTCAATTGGATTGTCTTATTATAGACTGCAATAACACATATTTGTTTGCATTAGTTGCAATATTGATTGAGTTTCATACTGCAAAAATCGATGCCACACTTATTCAAGGTAAATAATATTCTGTGGTATGAATATTAGAGTAATAATTATGAAATAAAACTTCGATATATCATTATTTTAATTATGATATATTATCAATGTAATGTTAAACATTTCGAATCATTAATTATATTATTGATATATAAGAATTGAGGGATTTAGAACTGCCATTCATTGAAACGTAAAATGTTATCCACAAATTCATTCAATTGTTATTTTTTTTTTTCTTTTGGTTGCTGGTGGAATTTATGATTGAGAGAATGATGTGAAGGTGGATGTGAATCATTTTTTTATCGTTGTATGTGATGAAAAGTGAGAAGAAAAAGCCAATTATCAAGAAGATAATTCCATTCATAGGGATGTATTGTTTTGAAGAATGTAAAGTCATGTGCATGACTATATAGGCAGGTCTCAAGAACGTGCTAGAATATAATGATGTCTGATGTACTACAGTACACTTCATGGCAGTATGTAAACTTCGAAATACTTCAGACACACCCGTTGAATAACTTCTTTTTCTTACACGTTTTCTTTCCCTTTCTCTGGTTTTCACTTGGTCGCTTTTGGCCAAACTTCAACTTTTATCTTCATGTAGGACATATATTTTGTCGTGACATTTACTTCGTTGGATTTTTATGCAGCTTTACAAAACAAAATGATTTAGATTATTGAAAAATGAATTTTTGATAACGAAATTTTAGTGTAGGCACAATTGGACCTTTACCATTTTTTTATTTTTGAAATATTGATAATTATTTATAGGAAAATGACTGAAGTTGGGTCAGACTTTTCGTCATTTTACAATTTTCAAAGGCAAATTAGATTCTCATATTATCATTCTTGATGTCATTTAAAATCATTCGTTACACCAAACTCATCAAATCAATCGTTAATTCTCATCACAACACATGGCCACCACCAAACTCCTGAAGAAATATTTAATTACAATTTAATTCAATTCACTCATTGAAAGTTCAATGAACCCCACAAGCACACCCATTTCCTTCCACAAAAAGAAAAAAAAAGAAACATTCATCCTTCCAAGTAGCAAGAATGATCTTGCTATCAATCAACCAATAAAACCCAACCACATGCGAAAAAAATAGTACAAATCCAAAGACATTTAATATTAATTCAAAAAGAGTATTTGATACTATTACAATTCCCGGTCCCACATTGGAATGGAGTGGAATGATTTGGCGATGGGCGGTGGCATCAACGCCGGCAGTTGGGTCCTTTGGCATGGAGTATAGAGAACACAGAAAAGTAGCAAAAGAGACAAGTGAGATAGAGAGAAAGGAAGATGTGAGGAAAAAAGAGAGACAGTTGGTAAAACGAATAGCGGAGGATGGTGTGTGCATTTGTGTGTGTGTGTGTGTGTGTGTGCATGTGTTGGGGTATGGAGTCGGGCAGGGTCGAACTCATGGACGAACGAGCCGACGGATAGGACGGCTGGCGCCTGTAGTCAGATCGATGCACGTGGCTCCAGCTGGGCGCCGCTCTCTGTATATCTCCTACACTATCACCATCACACACCAACCAACACCACTACTAACACTGCGACTATCACCACCCCTTTTATTCCCTCTTGATTTTCATCCAGCTCTTGCCCGTGGAAGCAACTTACCATCCCGTTGGACCAACAGAGATGCTAAACTATATCTCTAGCGAAAAAGAGAGACTATGGCTGTGCTATTGGTGCTGTTATACTACTGCTACACTGTTGGGTTGCTTTGTATGATGGTGGTGGATCTTCTTTTCTCGTTGGAGCTTCATGCGAGATTGTGTGCGGATGTTGGAAAAGCAAGAGAGGGTGATAGAATGTTAGAACGTTGTTCGAGGGGTAGGAGTGGAGAAGGGTGGTTTGTAATGTATATAAGTATTCTTCTACTGCTGTTGTATTACTCGTTGGGTTGGACCCACCCAGCAGGCATCAACGCATAACATAACGAAAGAGAATGATGGTAAAAGAGAAAATGTAAAAGAGCGGAAAGATTCTCACACATCATCCAGTCGTGTCATGAACATTTATCCAGGGTTAGGATTGCTTCAATATTTTGTTGGAATGACATTTTACTTGTCAACCTGGGGGTGGTTTTTGCCTTTTTTTATTTTTTATATATTTCTTTTGGTGTGGTTGTTTTTTTCTGTTGTTGATGATGAATTGGATGGAGAATGGTGTTATATGTGGTGGATATTTCGAACTGTTTTATTTTATTTTTTTGTTCTTTTCGTTTATTCTGTTTAACCATTGATTTTTGATAAATGTTTGCATGGAAAAAATTGCGGTGAGAGTATGGGGAAAAAATTGGATTTATTTATGAGAAAAAATATTCGAATGGGATCAGGAGTTTATTCAATGTTATATTCATTAAAATTCATGACTATTATGAAACATGAATTGACCTATGTCAATATTATACGATTAGCAGGATCAACTATTTTTATCTCACGATGAATGGAATATTGAAATGGAAATAATTGATTAATATTATCATATTCGAATAATTTCCTTGAATTAAAACAATTTATGTTAAATATTTACATAAATTTCTCTTCCAATGAGGAACTCCCTATATTTTTCTCTTCATCTATGTTAAGAATAGATCTGATGTAATATATAATTACAACTGACCTATGACTTTTTTGGTTGAACTGACCTATGAAGTGTAATACAAAAATAACCGTTCTGAATTGCTCAACCGTATTTGCATCAGTAGGGTGTGCGCATTGAGGGTGCTGTGAATAAATATCATAAAAGGTAATCTCAATTAAAAATTCCCCTAATCGTAACCGACAAAGCTATTTTATTTTATTTCATTCTTTTATCACTTCTGTTTTATTTTTTTCCATTCTTATATTTATAGTTGATATATTACTACCCTTTACATTGGGGGTACGGGCGAACTGAGAGAGCAAACCGATATAGAGTCGACGAACGTTCATATATATATATATATATATATATATAGACTGATGTAGAAATAGAACACGTGTATAGGGGTTGGTTGGTGGCAAATAGATTGATAGAGACAATTCTGACTGGTCATCAGGTTCGCTGGTTTTGCGGTCACGTTTTGCGGCTTTTTACGAATGAAATTTCAAAAGTAAATCATACAGCAATACTCACGCACACATACAAATATCAAATCATTCCTCCCTTGTTCAAGGGAATCAAGGGAAAAAAAAAGAAAAAATAATAATACAACCCGGAAACTGTCAGGAGAAGAAAAAAATACATAGAAAAAATATCCTAGAAAAATTCATTCCAATATTTTCTGGTATTTTGATCCCTCTTTGTATTCACCACCCTCAAAATGTCCATATGAAAATATCCAATGGAATACCAGTACATCACTTGACAAAGAACAATAAATAGAAATAAAAAATTTGGTGGAAAAAAAAAATTGTAGAAGAAATTAATTTAGAAATGGAAAAATGGATATTTTGCTGACATCTGATTAACATTGAAATTGAATATGCTATTGATATTGCAATTGATCTTATAAATAAATAGTTAAATACTATTGTATAGTGGAATCTGTATAGATCATACACGTGGTTAGCTCGTCGACAGGCGCCGGTTGGAGGCGCCTATCATGTAGACCACGTGGCGATAGATGTGGATCAGGGTTAGCCCACAGTGAGTGTGAGCTTACTATATCTGACCCTCTTATTTCATCGGCAGTATTGCGGTCAATCGCCCCGTTCACTTGCTCATCGGCGCTATCGTCTACTTATATGCAAATACATTATATGTATATATATATACACTTGTTAATATATATGTATATATGTGTGAATGTATGAAAGAAAAATGTATTTATATATAAACTCTACTCCTTGATGCTCTTTGGTCTTCGTTTATTTCACTCTTTTGTCTATATTTTTTCATATAATACGTGCAAACTATGTCTGAAACACGTCATCGACATTTTGTGTTGCAATTATAGATTTGTGTTGTTGGTTTACTCATTGCGATGTTTATTTTTGGTTTTTTCATACGATGATTTTTGTGGTGTGGTTGCTTTGGAGTATTTTTATGATTTTCTTTTGTCAGGGTAGTTTTAGCTGTCGTGGATTTGTTTCTCGCCTTTTATTTTGGTTTGTGTAGTGGGATTTTAGTGATTAAGAACTATTGGGGTAGTTTGGAGTGTATGAGAGGTGGTAAATATTGAGACTGGGGGAGAAAAATATTGTCGTTGAACATAATCGATTGATATTTGTTTTTTGAGGGTGGATTTGTTTATTTTATTTAGAATTCTTCTTCAATTAATTCAGTTAAACTGCCCACAGTAGTTATTAATATTGCAATTTTGTTTAATTAATTACACCCCGTATTGAACAATAATTTTTTATTTTATATAATGATAATGATAATAGAACAATGGATAAATAATTAAATTGAATGGTGAATTTTAGAATTGTTCATGAAATCTGTGGTTAATACAGTCAATTACGTTGTAGACATTACGATTGACGTTAGGGTGAAGTGTGGATATAAGTCAACAATGAGGAGGAATTTATATCGATAGTGGCAGTGGTGGTGGTCAGTTGTGGTTGTGGTAGTTTAATAGATAAAATGACAATGTAGAAAAATTGTATATAAGAAAGGGAAGAGACGTTCAACTCACGACGCTTGCAGTGTTGCACTTCGGGTTTTAAGCTCACAGCAGGGTGGTATATTGTAAAGAGTGAGGGAACATGACTATGGTGGAGGGTAAAAGGTGAAGTATTTAACGATCGATAAGTTGGATGACGTATCGTGTTTTGTTATGATCGATTCTTATGCATACACTAACCCAACTCAACCTCTTTACACCGAACTTACGTGTTGGTTTTTGATAGGTGATATCCATGACTGACGAATGCAGTGGATTTGTGATGAATTCAATGCGCACATAGAAATATCATTAACAGCACTGTCGAATCCTAGAATTTTATTCATTTTTTTTTGTCACGTCAATTTATTATTTATGGCTATTTAAAGCCAAAATTTAATTTCCTATTTTTAATGTTGTGATTGTGGATATTGTTGGATTTTTTTATATTGAATTGTATCTGTGATGAGGAGTAATTGAATATGTAAGCAAAAAGAGTAGAAGGAAAATTATATGAATAGTGGAAGGTAAAGAAAGAAAAAAAAAATTTAAACAGATGCTGAATATGTTGTGAAGTATAGAAATGAAGACATGACATACACACACGGTGGTAGTTTTCGTGCTCTATGACAATCTGATCTGAACAAACAATTTTTCCGCCCTAATCGATACACCCTGATCGCTTTCCATCTTCTTACCCGATGTCCCTTTCTCTCTTGTCTTTTATTATTATCTCGCTCCCTTTTTTTTCTCTCTCTTCTTGTTCTTCTACTTTTTTTTTCTTTCTTTTTTCTCTTTGTTCCCTTCAGTAAATGTTTCATCTATACCTCTCTGCAAATATAGTTTTACAGCCAGAATGAGGGAGAGCGACATTGGATTATCTTTATATATATATATATATATATATATATACCATAGAATAATAACTTATTTAATGTTATTGTAGTTATTGGAGGAAAAATTCGATAGGCAAAAATTGATAGAACAATTTATTGATGTCATTTATTGTATAGATTGAAATTTATTTTCATCCATCATTATTATGAATAATTTGACGTATATTATGATATATTGAAGGGTTATATTATTAAGAGGGAATTTCTTATGTTGATAAGTGTGAAAAGAACTTTGATTATTATTTAATGAAATGATTTTTATAAATTGACAATTAGATTTTATGTAATTGTCACATTAAACGATTGGATAATTCAATGAATGATATAAACGACGACAGTAAAGACATTTGAATAAGGGAGACGAAAAGACTGGAAAGAGCCATTATGTTAAATCACCGTAGTTGCGTGTTAAGCGGGCAAAGGGTGAGTGTTGTGGAAAGAACAAAAGATGGGTTGCGGGACGATACGGACGTGTGAGAAAATGAGTTGCAAAGTGAATGAGGACAACGAGGATGAGAGATATAGCGTAAAGTATATTTATATAGGTAGATAGTATGGGGAGAAAAGCAATGGGGGTGAGTGTGCGAGGGTGGCAACAACTGACAGGTCAAGGTTTCTTGACCCAAACTTCGCCCCCAAAGAAAATAGAATTTTCGCATTTCGATGTATGTTTATGTACATTGTTATCAAACCTTTCTCTTTCGACCAATGAATTTCTTTTTTTTTTCTTTTTCTTCTTGTAAATGTGCATATATAGATTCCTTATCTTATTGTCATTGCGCTATTTCCCGTCAATTTTCTTCTTTTCTACTCTCTCTCTCTCTCTCTCATCTTACAGAAGTGATAAAATTTTATTTTATACAATTATTGGAATAATTTTTTTTTTCTATGTGAAAAAATATTTATTCGCTTGACTTTGGTTTTCTTCTTTTTTTCCATTCTTGTTCTTTATTTCTTTGAAGGAAAATAAAGAGTGAAGTGGAAGAAGAAAAAAATGTAAGGGTAATGGATTTAATTCCACCCCTATCATTGCTCAGTCGGTAGAGTAAACAAGTTGGTCGGTAGTACAGAGTTTGTGTTGTAAAAAAAATCCATTCATTGTTGTTTTTTTTTTCTTTGCAGTCTCATATTTCGTTTTTTGCTTCTTTCTTTTTGCGTTTTTTTCTTCCTTTTTTGTTCTTCATCCTCCTCCTCATACTTCTCGTCTGGTTTTTTTCTTACTCGTACACTTTTTTTGTTCTTCATTGCTGCGTGTAAAGTCCTCTTTCTACTCTATGAATCGTCTCTGTAGCTGGTGGCTTTGGCGCTACCCCGAATCTTTATCTCGACACGAGTGGACGGCTGTGCACGGTGTTCTTAAATGGACGACTTGGCCCGAAGCCGCCGTCAAGGGTTCTTGATGTGCCACTCGAAATTTACGATGCGCGCACGATCGCGTCTCGTCGATTACGAGAACTTACTATCCTCTGTTCAAATCTGTATGCGTTTTTTCCTTTTTTTTTCTTCATTTTTTTATCTTTATTTTACAAGTGTTTGTTAACAGAAATTGTCAACTTTTCAATTTCAATATTTAATCAATCTTGGAGATCATCATCTTAAGAGTTAAATTTTAGAGGGAAAATTAGCAAATAATTTTAGCGAATCGATTTGCAATTTGTTGAGGAAGTGGAGTATTGTCAGAAACGAATTATTAACAAAATTACGGTGAAAAAAAAAACCGAATCAGGTCAATGTGATATTGAAAATGTTATTTAAGGGAAAAAGAAATGGATTTTTACAGTAGGGTTAATCGTTCATATCTCCAAATCTAAATTGGCCAATTTCGAATGATGGCAATCGAATTGTGAGGGGAAAAAACCGATGATTAATCGTATTGCGATGAAATGGATATCGAATTATGATATAAAATCTTTGAAATAATTGAAATGAGGCAAATTCTGCATGAGAAAATTCCCCCTTTTTTTTTCTCCACTAACAATACGAAGACAAAAATTGATTTGAATGATGGAAAAAAAATAAGGGAGAGAGAAAATGAAAATGAGATATTTGTTCGACGAAGAGAGGAAAATATAAAGGGAGAAATGATGAAAATGTATATGAAAGATACTATCGCGCTTTCTTTGTTCAAATTCGCGTTTTGGGCTTGGATATTTGGCATTATTATGATATAGGATACGCCATTTGCTTCAACCATATACATGCCAAGTTTCTTCAGTACAGTCAACTGTACGTAAATCACCTTATACACTCCACCCTTTTCTTTTTCACCTCCTTCACTCCCTTCTTTCTCCTCCATATACTCATCCACAGTCGGCCTCTTCTTTACGTCCACACACGATTTTATATCTCCTCTTCCTTTGCAGTGGCAGAGATCGTTCCAAAGCTTAAGTGCATGACTCTATATCGTTCGTCACAAATTTTTTCCGTCCGACATCAATTCCCTATTTCAATGTATATTATTATTTTATATTCCCCCGTTTTGGTAATTTTTTCCTTCTTCTTTTTCTTAACTTGCAATGTCGTCTACTAATCAGTCTACTACACTTATTTATATATTTTATAATTTTTATTTAAACCTTTTCAATGAATCACAAAAAAGAAAATTACGATTAATAATATTAAAGTAAATAGTAAATTTTCACAATCGATGAGAAAGAGGAGGTCAACAATCCTTCTCTGGTGTCTGCAGCGCAGATATATATATATATATTTATACATAAACGGGCTCATACATACACTGCTACGCTACGCTAATGAAAACAGAATTTATTATTTGGGAATTGTCCGCGCATTTCAATCGTCCCCATAGTGTTCGAATTTTCTTTCTTTTCTTTCTTTTCTTTCCTTATTTCGATTCAACGAACAATTGTTTGTTTATCGATATGTCGCCGTTTTCGTATGGGATAATTCACTTCGTTTGTTGGATAGAAAAGAAGTTAACGAACATTTTAAAACTCACATACAAATGAAAATTCGATAAAAAAATTATCTCATTAATTGTGAACATAAGATTATGATGAATAATTATTTGAATGAAAAGAAATAAAAATAATATATAAATAAATGAATAAAAATAATGAGTGCACGTGCATTTTTAGATCGATCGAGTCTAGTTGAACGATCGCTCGTGTCCTTGAAAATCCATTTAATAGTGACTGTAACACGAATAAATGAATAAGAGGTAGAGAGAGACACTTGAGTGAATTGAAAAGAGACAAGAGTGTGGAAATGGAATAAATGCAATGGCGAATGAGGTGTAGTGGAATGCGGGCGAAAAATGGGTGGTGTAGCAAATGCACTCGATAATGAAATAAACACAACCAATGGCCTATAACACTTAAACCTTGGCCGTGTGCTAATATGTTACAAATCGTTCGATAAGTATTGCTTTACTTCGCAACTTATCACGACTTATGTCAATCTTCAACGTCTAACTTTCGACTTATTTTGTACCACACGATTTTTCTTGTTTTTAATTATTTTAATGCCAATAATTTATTCAATGAATGTTTTAGTGTTATTGACTAAAAATTCGTGAATTATTATTTATTAACGATCATAAATTCAATTCTGTGATAATATAAAATTAACAATTCAAATTCTCTTCATTATTATTCAATTAAATTATCATTTTCGTTGCAGAAATCGTTTGATTGATATTTAAACATAAATATAATACAAACATGACAAATATCATTGGTCCTTTGTTTTCTGAATGGAAAAATAAAATAACCGGTCAAGGTGTGCAACAGTAGGCGCACGTGGATGTAACATCAGTTATAGATTCTCAGCAGGATCTTTTCATTGTTTGCTATTGGAAATTGCTGTAAATTCTGTGCCAACCGACTATATACATACATAAACGTATCATTTGTATGTATATATATATATAACAAGTCAGGTCAGAGACGAGTGGTCGTGTCGCATTGCGGCGCGACCAACAATAGGACCCAATACTGACCTCGAAAAATGACACGAGTCGACTTGAAACTGCCAAACGTCGCGTTAACCACATTGTGAAATCCATGCAAGAGAAAGAGGGCACAGATAAATATATATATATATATATTTCCATAAGTAAGAAGTATATGTATATATATATATATGTAAAGGATATTATTCGAGGGGAATGGAGGTCGAAGGACACAAAATCGTTAGACACAAGAGAGAAGTTTTGTTGGAGTCTTGGCTAGGTTGGATTAACGCTCCTTTGCGCCGCAATCGGAGCGTGAAAATTTCTGTCTTGAAATTATATTGTGTATATTTATATTGTTATTCACAATTTTTTTTATTTATTTTGTGACTGTTGAAAATATGTCGATGGTTGGGAGAATGATTAATTGAATTGATATTGTTGGTAGCGAATGAGATTATTTGTAAAATGTTCACGAGAAAAGTTGAAGTATTATTTTGGGATGATAAAAAATTGGGTGAGAGATTCTTTATGATTTCAGATTAATATTAATCATTATTGATAGAGAGGAAGAGATGAATTATATTTATTGAAAAATGTCTATGATTTATTATTGGTTGGTGTATAAAATTGTTCTTATTGTGATTTTTTTTTAACTTTTGGAAGTCATTCAAAATTAACATTGTTAATCTGACAACCGGAAGCTCCGTCCTCTCACTATGTGTCTTTCATAGTGGAGAGAAAAATCCTGGCTTGACTGCACCACCATTACGACGTCGCGTGTTTATTCAACCAGAACGACATATCTGCTGCATTAATATTTTATCGATTGGGGTTTTCTTGTTTTCTTTTGGTGTTTTTTACTTTTTCTTTATTCATTCTCAATGAAATATTCGAGAAACTGCAATGCAATGAGTTATAGATATCTATAGAAAATTTTTGTTCAACGGTGATGTTATTGATAGGTGAAGTAGCACTTTGTGATAAATCGTTATATCGTTCAATTCACAGTGGCTTTGTATGGAGAACATACGTGAAGGGAACAAAACATATGGATTGCTTTTCTTTTTATTGTGAAACAAAATTGTTTTCACTTTAGAATTATTTTTGATTTTATTTATATTAAATTGTGAATGTACAAGGCAAATTTGTTATGATGTATTGAGTCGATTGTGATATTCTATTTACGCTATACATTTTTTTTCGTCTAATTCCAGTGAGATTTTTTCTTTTATCGCTTTGTCAATTTTTTTTTACCTCATTTCATGTGTGAAAAAGCATCTTGAGGTTTCGTTTGTGTGCAAAGATAATGGAATTTATTTAAGCTAAGTCACAATGGCGTCCTTATATATAGATACACAGACACAGTAACTCATACAGATATGATTGTTAATGTGATTCATGTATAGATTCAGCCACATGACTTTGGACTTGGTTTCTTTGTTTTTTCGCATTTCATGTTGCCTCTACTATCAGTTTTTTGTCATTACCGCTAGTGAGAGTGCCAAGAAAATCTTACCTACTTGCTCGAGAAACGCATCAAGCTAAGTAGGTCGAATTTGAGGAACTCGAAGGGGGATTATACTCAAGGCATTATCACAATAAAAGGAAAAAATATGAAAAAAAACAGACACGTGAGGAGGAGAGAACAAAAAAAAATTTATCAACGGATAATATTGTCTGTGTACGTGAAACAATACAACTTCAATCACGAAAATTCATATGAAAAATAAATTTTAATTCCTCCACTAACCCAAATAATTTCAACCAAATGGAAATTCAGTAGTAAAACAATTGCATCGTCAGACACATATCAAATCATTCAATATTTTATTTCTATACAAAAATACAACACTAATCTGTTACTGAACAAGAAAAGAACAATGTAATTTTTTATTTTACACTGGTTCAATTGTGAGAGAATAAAACAGTGGGAAAAAATAAAAGAAAAAGAAAAAAAATAAGGGAGAAAGGGAAACGTTATTATAACGGAAACCATCCGAGTCTATTCGTTTCAATAAACATTATTTTTTTTCTCTCTTCTCGTCGCATCCATGCGTCCATATTACATTCTCTCTCATATATATTTTTTTCATTTTTTATTTCCTGTGAACATAAACGTGGTCATCAACCCTTCAACAATTTACCCCTTCACTAAAAAGAAAAAAAGGGGGGAAAAAAAGAGAAGAAATGAAAATAAAAATAAAAGAAAAATGCAAAAAATAATACTTTGGTCAAAAGTAAAAGGCGATACTTTGTAACGTTACACGCTTTATATGTGTATGATGGTGGTGTATATACATGCGAGATAAATCCATCGAACCGAAGGCGATGACTCCCGTAATTTTGTCCCTCGTGTCTGTGCAGTTTCTACTATGTATGCATACCCTCATAGACGCATCGTAGTGCTAAGAGAGAAAAAGAAAAAGCGAGAATGTGAATAGGACGCTAAGAGAGACAGATGTACGACGGGGGGGATGCGCTAAAGCCCTTAAGGAATGCGTGTATGGGTTCGAAAGAGTGAGAAGGAGAGAATAATAAATAGAGAGAAAGAAATGGGATAAAAAAAAAAGAAAGGGAACTGTGGTGAGGAGATGAAGGGCGAAGGCGGAAGGCAGACGGGCGGCAGACGCCCCATGCTTATCCTTCCCCCCTTACACTTCGTTTCTCCGCTTCATTCCGTGTCCTCCATCCCCTCTCATACACATCCTCAACCCCCATACCATATTCCATTGCTTCTTCTCTCCGCACTTCTTTCCAACCCGCACCATCACATTCGTGACTCACCGAAACAGTTATATGAAATGAAACTGCCCCGTTTTCTGTCCGCGTTCATGTCACTATTTTTATATATATCGACGAAACTGGAGATGGATTTTGTGTTTTTTTTATATGTTTCATTTCTTCTGGTTTTTTTTCTTCGTTTCTTTTCTTCTTTATTTGGTTGGTTGTAATATGAATGTGCGTGTGATTCGAATGCGCGTAGTAAATCGTGGTAGAGGGGAATTTTTGTTTCAATATGTTTTTATATGTAATGGATGAATTTATTGCATGAAGAACATTTGAATTTTTTGGTAATTTATGGTTGATTAATGTGGTTTGATATGATGTGACTTTTGTTTGTTGGTTTGTCTATTTTCTTTTTTTATTATAGGAGAATTTTCGTAGATGTGAAAGTGTAGAATGGAAAAGACTTTTGTCGCAGGCATGAATTTATTTTTATATAGAAATACAAATAGCGAGAGAATAAATCTGTAGTGAATTATTTCACGAAACATGGAAACCATTCAGCGACATCCGCCTAGTCGCGCCAATATAGTAATAAAAGCTTTGGCATTAAATGCACAATGGCAAAATCTTGAAGCGTCACGTAAACTTACACGACAAGTGTAGATTCATAGCGCGTTTATAAAGTACGGAAAGAGGAAAGAGACGAAGGAATTAATCCGCCATTGCGCGCAATGAATTTTCTGGATATGTTCTTTCACAGTTCATAACTCTGTCAAGACATTCTTGAGATTTTATATTTGATTTTTTTCACTCTTCTGCACTTCTTTTTTTTTCTCCATCCATTTTATCGCACCATTTTTATTTGTGAATTATACACGAACGATTATGTTTCATTCGATTTATTGATAATATCAGAAATTTTTTTACAAACTGTTAAACCTTTGAAATTTTATTTACGATTGTTTGTGGTGGTGTTTTTTTTTTTTCGCTTCCTTCCCTTTCATGATCTTATTTATTATTTATGTTTCGATTTTTATTTGGGTTTCAGGACGAACATTAAATGGGCAGCCGCTTTTAGAATTTCCAATGTCAAGTGGTGAACCGGTTTTAGAACCTTTGAGGATTAAAAGAGCGACTTTATGGGCGAGGGTGGAATTGAAACACGCTCATCATTATCAACATCATCGACGCCAAAATAATCAGCGAAATATTACTCTGTGGGTTTTTCGAGTACGTTGCGGTAATGCGACACATCTACGTGGCAAGGTAACTACTTTTTATTTAAAAATTATAATTCTAGAGTTGGATAAATAAAGTCGAAGTATAATAAATAGTAGGAAAATTTTTAATTTTGCAATTTCTTATTCATCCAACTCCAAAATAAATTTTAATATGAGAATACAAATATTATTCTTATTTATTTCAGGAACTCAGTGAACATCTCGAGATGGTGACGTCATTAGGTGTGAACATTGGCCAATTGGGTTGGCAAAAATTTGACGTAACGAAAGTTGTAAGCAATTGGTATACGTCGCATGGAAGTGCGCGGCTCACGCTTCTCGTTGACTGCACGGGCTGTGGTACACACGTGCACATATCCACATTTGCTGTGCAAACGCCACGCGTCGTTGATTCGTCGATTGACACAAAAGGTCCGAGTCCGCAATTTGATTGACGAATGAATACAAAAAGAAATATAAATAAAGCTCAAAAAATTCACAATATAATTTATATTCCAAATTAATTCATGACAAAATTAAATATTACTTCATTGCAATTTTGTCTGATGTAGAAATTAATAGTCAACATTTATTGATTGATATTAAGTAATTAAAACAATTGTCCAATCGTTTGCATGTTTTCTTTCTTTTTTTTTAATAGTATTGAATTGATTAATTGATGAGGTAATTGTGCGAATATTGAGTCGTGGTTCGGATTATATTTCAGATGCTCAAGATCCAGATCGTCCATTCTTAGTTGTTCGTACGGATCCAGCGGCTGTTAAACGAGTGAGAAGACGAGCGATAGAATGCAGCGGTGCAATAAAAGGACAATGTTGTAAGCAGAGATTTTATGTAAGCTTCTCGCAACTTGGATGGGATGACTGGATAATTGCACCGCAAGGGTATGCTATAAATATAATCAACACCACAAAATACAATACATTATAGATCTATTCCTTTTTCATTGCCAGTTGTTTTCTATTGTGAAAATTATAATATGGAAGATATCAATCAATATTTCATGGGATGGGTTTTATTATTCATAGCGATTAAATGTTTTGCACTAGAAACTATGCTCGTTAAGAAATTAATGCAATTCCGTATGTTGAATTGAAAGTGATGATGAAAATGTAATGGAAAATTATTCAAGTTGATTCGTGAAGTTTTGATTGGTATTTTGTCAGTTTATTATTCCATGGTACTTTTTTTTATCAGCCTTTTTCTTTTATTTATCTCCGATAGATATTACGCCAATTACTGCAGGGGTGATTGCGCTGCTGGTCATCGAACGCCTGATACATTTCTCAACTATTATACACATGTAATTGAAGAATACAGGAAAATGGACAGATTGGCGGGTATGCAACCGTGTTGTGCGCCATTGAAATTTTCACCAATGTCATTAATATATTATGGTCCTGATTCCAACATAATCAAACGCGATTTACCAAAAATGGTAGTGGATGAGTGTGGATGTCCATAATGGCATTGGATATTGATGGCGATTTAACTGCCGCTACAATGAGCATCTTAAAGTGGGTGAGATACAAACACCTTGGAAAAAATGAAATTTTTTTTTCATCAAGGTCTATGATGATCTTTGATACCAATTACTTTGATAATATATAGATAAATTATTGGCGCACTGGATGTTTGTTTGAATGCAGAAGATGAATTTGGAATGATAAGTTGGAGAATGACAATTCGCGGGTGGAGTGCGAGATTGAATATTTAAAATGATTGTAGACGAAGTTGAATATGATGCGCATGGGTACTCTTTTTTTGTGAGACGCGAAATTATTAATGAATCTAGTTAGGATAATAAAATTGAATGAGAAAAAAAGAAGCGGTAAAAAGTGGATATAAAGAGTGAAGAAAAGAATAAAAAGAAAAAAGGAAGCGACAACAAGAACAAATTGCAAAAATAGAAAAGGGATAAAAAACTATTAATAATAAATTGAATTAACAATCGGGATTCTTACTGATGAAGAGCTTAGTCATTTTTTTAATAAGTTTGCGAATGAAATAATCAATATAAATATATGATTAATTGAAGATTACAATATGATACTGACATCAACACAAATGAAAATGAGAAAAAAAATTAATAAATAAATTAATAAATTAATAAATTAATAAATTAATAAAAAAACCAATATGTAATAATTCTTACACAATATATAGTGTATATACGAAGTGATTCATCCGAATAATTAATTATTAAGTAATATTTAATGATAAACAAAACAAAAAAAAATTAATGAAACTCAATCTAATTGCCTTGTTTTTTATGCAAAATGAAACAAAAAAAAACGTAAATGAAAGTATTGGAATTATGTGAACGAACTTATTAAAAAATACGATGAATAAATAAAGAACATGACTATAATAATTATTAATGAATTTAAAAGTACAGCAAAACGGGGACAAAAATTAAAAACGTCAAAAAAAAAATGAAAATGCAAAATTGATTAAATTAAATTACAATAATGAAATGTAGAATTCAAATGCCGGATTTAGTATTAAAATTCTATTTAACGTGTATGTATATATATATATGTATATATATACATGCATATATATAATTTATGCAATTGGCGCACGTGTTGATGTGACTCGTTAAATAGTTTCCTTTTAATTTCTTGTCATTGCATGCGCGAATTGCATGTTTATATATGTCAGTGATGTTTGACATACAAAGAGAGAGTGGGAAAGAGCGAGAGGATGAGAGTAAAAATGATAACAGAAAAAAGCGAAAAAATTAATGAATGAAACAAAAATACTTAAAAGTTCAAAAAACTTACAAGGATTAAGTCAAGAAAAAAAGTAACTATTAATTAATTATTGAGGGGGGGGATGAGTAAAGAGAAAAATGGTTCAGGAGTTTTGGTTTTGGGGAAAATTAAGAAAAATAAAAACGCAAATATGGGAACGGGTTTAAGGTAAGTTTTGAAAATTTTACAAGCATGTTGAATTACTACAACGAGGTCCTCTCGATAAACGAATCAATCTCAGTAAATATCCAAAAGAAACAAACAGAAAATGAAAAAAAAAAAATAAATCATGTCCAAACTATATTGTTACTGCATTCCATAACGTTATCAATATATAATCTGAGGTCTGATGTAAAAGAGAAAAGCTTATCACTCTTGAAAATATGCTTGAAAAAAAAGAGACCGCAAGGGAGGTGAAAAGTTTTCAGATACAAATTGTTTTTATGTTTAATAAAATAATGAAGCGTTTGAAAGTAAAGGAATGAAAAATGAATAAAAACGTGACAATAAAAAAAAAAAAAAGATAACGTTTCCTTTTCTCGGAGACTAAAATTTGAAATTTTTGTACTTTCAAAAAAATTAAGGAGAAAAAAATAATAAAAAATACTAGCATGGCGAAGAATGTGGGTCGACGATTTTTGGATAATGTGGAAAATAAAACTCGACCAAAATAAGATTCTTAAGAAAGAAGAAGAGGCGGAAACAAATGATATTTTCCAATTTATTGTGGGGCAAAGTTCGATTGGAAAGAAAAAAAAAGAATAGCAATAACGTATTAAAAAGAAAACAAAAATGAAAGTATGATAATGAAGGTGTCAACCCACGCAGCCTTACTGGGCCTTATTAAGGTTATTGTCGCATTATTACTAAATTTAATATTAAAATGATAAAATAAAAAAATAAATACAACACGTACGTTATTCCAACGTTTGGGAAGAATAAAAGAAGAAATAATTTGGAGAAAATAAGAAAAAAATGGATACAACATACGTACACATCCACAGCTATACATATATATATTAATTCCAATAAATTTTCCTCGAAACGCGTAAGGGTGGAAATAAATCTTCACACAAAAACACAAACACACATTCACATAAATACTCCGCGGAAAGACTTTTACCATTTTTCAGCTAGCCAGAAAAAAAAACTATTGCGTCCAAAATAATAAAAAAAAAAAAATTACAAACGACTTGCGCGTACTTCCTAGTAATCACTAAAGAATGGTTTAGGCTATTGAATGGTTCCGAAGATATCGAGAGTATTGACATGATAGTGAAATGAAAAGAAAGAAGAAAAGAAAGCGAAATAGAGGAGGGCGTTAGAATTCATGGGCATCGGAATGATATCAAGAATAAAATAGAATTGTGCGAGACGGAATGATTCAAAAGAAAAAAAAAAATAAGGAAAATAATGAAAAAATAGAACAAAGAAACAGATGGACAAACAATAAAGCCTTTACGAGCTCAAGGACTGTATAACGAGACTCACTCGTAATTTGTAAACAAAAAAAAAAGTTTAAAAAGCGATATTAAATCTACATAAAATATTATTATGAAATAACAAAACAAACGGAATAAAAATTAGAAAATTAAAAAAAAAAAGTATTTGCGGCTTTGATTAATTCCATGGCTTTTGAATAAAAAAAAAAACAATCTAAAATAATGACAAACTACTCTCAAAATATTTATAACGAAGAGGAAAAATTAATTCGTAACGCAAAAGTGAAAGTGAGATAAGAAGTGCGTTGATGGTCGAGTGATTAAAGAAAAAATATTTAAAAAATTAAACACGTTGTCATATGGAATATGTTTTCTTTTTCATAAGATACAATGACATCTCTGGAGATTAGTTAGATTAATTTATAATAGTCAATTTGACAGCTATTTTCAGGGATTTGATTGTATTAATAAAATAAAATTCCCAATTGTAAAATGGGTCCCCGGATGCGTTGTGAATTTTTAGGCAATTTTTTGAATTTTTCGCGGGCTTTCGCCGCTGTTGGAGCTTGAACGACGTAAATTTGGGAGGTGGTTGATTATACAGCAGGTCACACTGCTGATAATAATGATGATGATAATGGTGATGGTGAATAATAATTAAATAATAGCCAAAGGAAACAAGAAAGTATTTAGATAAAATATTTAATAGCTGAATTTTGTAAATTTTTTCCGTTGGAGCTTTTTTGCGCGTGATCAATTCGCTCGATGACGGTTAGCAATTTGACTGCGTAATAATAAAGAGCATTTGTTGATGTGATGAAAAAAAAGAAAAAAAAATGAAGAGAAAAATACTAATGATAATATTAAAATTAAATTTTTGTGAAAGATTGAGAAAGAATGCGATGCGTATAAAAAATTTAAATTAATTAACAAAAATAAAATGAATAAATAAATCTATGTTCCTGTAAATTTTGTGGTGGACAAGTGCGAGCGAAGAAAATGAAGAAAAATGTAATTGAAATATTGATATCCATCTTTGATAATCAAATGATGATAATAACGATGATATATAACGAAGAATATTTGTCAACTTCATAAAAAAAAAGAACAACAAATTTCTTGGAGAATTTTTCTACATTTTGAAATTCTCGGTTTTTTTGTCTCTCCATGCTCACGTATTTCCTATCTCAATCTTCTATATCTTCTACCTCTCTGTATACCCTGTCGCTTCTCTCGCGCTTTCCATCCATCTAACAAAAAAAAATTTAATAATAAATTCAGCGTCGAGTGTGTGAAATTTCCGTCTCTCTTCGTTAGTAAAACGTTAATTATTTTTCGACATGCTTCATTGTTAACTGACAATTTTCCGACCATAATTGAAAGATAAATCAAGCAAAAATTACGTAAGACATACTTGAACAAACGGAAAAAAATAAAATAAAATAAAATACAGATTGTGGATCTTTGATAACGCATCTCTATTTGCTCTCTGCGTTAATTATCGTCCTTAAGGGATGTATTATATTTCAACTGATGCATTTCCGAAATAAAAAAACACCCCGAAGAATGCAAGAAAAAATCATATATATATATATATACATATACATATATATATATACGAATTAAAATTGTCTTTTCTCTTTATCAAGATGCCTCAAAACACGCAATTCCATTTTTTGTAAATAATAAAATATGTCAAAAAAAAAAAGGATCAACAATGTGTATATAATTTATTTGTGTGTATTCTACGATGACAAATATTAATAATACCATTTTGTTACTATAGCATTTATCATAACTATGATTTCGTTTGTTAAATACTTTTGTAGAAGCTTATTTTTAATCTGCATTTTATTATCTCGAGTTTCTCACCAATGATAAAAACCAAAGAAAAAAATCATTATTCATATTAGTTGGACACGTGAAAGTTTATGTGCCACGTTTGCAGTTTAAAAAGTTTCAAGGCGCCTATTATTCGTTTGAAGTGGGTCGCGAGTTCATTGGTATAGTAGTGATGCATTAAATGTCCGCATAATGTAAATTCATATAAAAAAGTAAGCCACGTATTATCTATATAGCTATTAAATCTTTCCAATTGATATTTTTGTGAATATATAAACATGTTATGAACTGTTTTCAATTGCAATTGCCACAAATAAACTTTGCAGTACAAATTGATCCATTTTAAATTTCAATTTGTATTCGCGACGAATGGTGGCGAACTCGTATGTCTGCTTCGAAGAATAAAATAAACAATGACACTACATTAATTATTACCGTATGAAATTTATGTTATCGACGAATAAGAAATGTTTACAAGTATTGGACGGTAAGGAAGTTCTCTTTATTATTTCATGAAACAGCGTTGGTGGGTAATTTCATATAAATAAAAAAGATTCAATCTGCCATTCGTGGCGCTCCGGTTCTAATTGCGCCATCTGTCAACTAGCAACGTCTTCATATAGATGAGAACGGCAATGACATTTCAAACACTTTAGAATTTACAAAATAATCATCTCCAATGAACATGGCGGCGTTTGGAAAATGTGATATGTTTTCGGCGACGCCTTTTTGGCACAATGGCCCTGCTCCAGGCGCAATTTACAACTTTCCTGGACGTCTTCTCGGTGCAGATGCATCTGGCGTACAAAGATCACAGTAAGTTTGATGTGAATTGCACTCACAAATTGTATTTAACCTTTGTTTCACAAAAGTGCTTGTCACGCCATGTTTTTCCTTGTTTTCGACCCCAAATTTCAGTGATATTTCCTAATCTCTCATACAATTCCAATAATCACTGCAGAGACTTTATGTTGTTGCAAAGTTATTGTGTTAATTGATACTTTGTTTCATTGAATTGTCTAATGCAAATCCTAACCTCAAAATAATGTTTTTACCTGCAAACTTCCCTTTTGTTGTTACAATCCTAACGAAAATGTTTTTGATATTGAAAGTTGATTGGCTTTACTTTGTTACTATTTAGGTCGCCAGTAACAACTGGTACGTCAGTTGTCGGAGTTCAGTTCAAAGACGGTATAATGATTGCTGCTGATATTCTTGCGTCTTATGGATCTCTTGCAAGATACAGGAATGTTGAGCGTGTAATGAAAGTGAATGACAACATTATTTTAGGCGCTGGTGGTGATTATGCTGATTATCAGTACATTAAAAACATCATTGAGCAAAAAACGTGAGTTATAGAACATACCACAGTCGAAATTTCTGAATACTAATTTGTTTGAACGATGTTAATACTGAAATTTGATTTAACAGCCTTGAAGAGCAATGCTTAGACGATGGTTTCACACTCAAACCAAAATCCCTTCATTGCTGGTTGACACGAGTGCTCTATAATCAAAGATCAAAGTTTGACCCCTTGTGGAATAATTTCATCATCGCTGGAATAGAAAATGGAAAACCGTAAGTGAAATGATTCTTATTCAGTTTAAATTAAAAAATGTTCTTATCAATTTCATTATTTGATTGGGTAGATTCATGGGAACTGTAGATAAACTCGGCACAGCTTATGTTGATCCAGTCATAGCAACTGGTTATGGTGCTTACATTGCAACACCATTGCTTCGAAAAGCTTATGATGATAATAATGAAATGACTGAGCAGGAAGCTGCGGAAGTACTTCACAAATGCATGGAAGTTCTTTTCATGCGTGATGCTCGGTCATTCCCAAAGGTAAAACACCAAATGAAAGAAACAGTTCTTTTACGAAGAAATAAAATTTATATCTGTGTTTATTATTTTTGTAGTATCAACTGGGAATTATCACAAAGGAGAAAGGCGTAGAAATTAAGGGACCAATTGGTAATAAAGGATATTGGGAACATGCAGATGTGGATCAAGCGATTGCAAATTGATTAATTAATTAATTTTACTCCACCACCTATATTGTCTACGATACATAAACTTGGTAAAAATAAACATTTTTATTGATAATATTGATATTCTACCAATCAATTCAGTATTCCATCATTTTCTCAATGGATATTACATACTTTATTTATGTATTTGTGTCAGTAGGTGAGTATGTCACAGCCTTGATTGGTAATCAAAATTGTGTGTTCGATTTGTGCAGTTCTCGCGTCATCTGTTGTCACAGCGGTCCATCCATCATCCAGAATTTCTATTTCATTTCCGCCTTGGCTCAAAACTGGTTCAATAGTAAATGTCATGCCAGGATACATTTTTCCCGGATAGTCGTTGGCTATAAATAAAATTCAAACAACCATAAATAATATGCTGAAAGGGATTGTAAATTCTTTTTTTCTTCGCATTCCTTTCAATAACTTGGAAATGGAACGTACCAAAATGAAAAATGTCAGGAGGTCCGTGAAAATATTGTCCTATTCCGTGACCGACAAATGCCGGAACCACAGACAATCCATTTTTGCTAGCAATTTCCTCAATGACATTTCCTTGAATTCATTGGATTATATATTAGATTAGGATTTTTATTTCCTAAAACTTATGAATGTGATCAGATTAATTTATTACCGATACTGCTGAAATTTTCATTGGGTTTGCAAATATCAATGGCAGCATTCAAACAAGTTTGAGTGACGTTGATCAGTCTTTTTGCTTCATTATCCATCTCACCAACTGCGAACATCTTTGAACAATCTCCATGATATCCATTCAAATATACCTGAAAATGAAAGGATAAAGGGGTGAGAGTCAAGATTAGTTTATTATCAATGAAGAGAGAATGCATTCTTATTATTTAGAGTCATATTTTCACCGTCACATCAATATTTAAAATATCACCATCTTGCAAATGTCTATTATCTGGTATTCCGTGACATGCGACATTATTTACACTAGTACAAACTGATTTTGGAAAACCACGATAATTCAATGGACTTGGGAATGCCCCGTTATTTATTATCATCTCATGGATTTGTGCATCCAAGAAATCAGTTGTCACACCTGGCTAAAATGACAAATGGACTGCAATAAAATGAATCAATAAATCCTGGAGCCACAACTGGTATATATTTCTTTTTCAGTCATAATTACCTTAATGAATAATCGAACGTTATTTAAAATTGTTTTTGCCAGCAAACAACTTTCCCTCATGCATTCAATTTGGTTTTCATTCTTAATTTCAATTTCTTCATTTGCTTGGACAGGAATTAATGTCTTGTAATACGATGGCTTTGGAATATAAGATGGAACTTCCCTCCTTTCGGATACCACCCATGGATAGACCACTTCATATTTTCCGAATGAATTATCATTTATTCGTTGTTTTGGTGGAACAAAATTCGTGGACGACAAATGTTGTGACTGGATAAATAATAATGTTATGAATTAGAACGAAACAGACAAAAACTCCTCCACAGAACAGATATTCATATGAATTCCTCTCTATGTGATATAAGAGTGTTGAAGGAGTCCATTTTCATTCTTCAATTACTTTTGCATCATCTCGGAATAGTTTTTTGAAGAAAGATCGTACGCCTGAAGAGCTCTGCGATGACATTTTGCCAAACATTCTAGGACTGAATGTTTTCTCTGTTAGGAACAATAAAGAGAGGTGATGAAACATACGATGTCAACATTCTCTCACTAATCACTAGATAACTATTATTGATATTCTTTTCTTAACATAGCGATGATGTATGAGCAACAATAGTAGTATGTTAGGTTAGGTGATGACGATTCGTTGAATTTCAGAATTTAATTGATATTTGATTATTGGAAGAGCTGGATGTGAAAGAAATTGATGCTTTCCGTCGGAAATTGATTTATCCGTTAATAGCATATCGATAGTTCACACAAATTATTTTCGACAATTTTTAAAATTATCTCCACTTAAAAAACGATCGAACGGATTTCTTCATCAACTAAAATCGAATTTTCCAACATTTTCGCCATCTAACCAAATTCTATTTAATAAGAATTGAAGAATAATCAGCAAATCATACATCAAATTTAATCAGACAGAATAATCCCCATTTATTTACCCCACAGAGACCAATAACCATTACAGGCGACTGCGCGGATCAGAGTAGTGTCAGATTGTATTGAAACTCGTTTGAATCCCGGTAAACTTCGTTTTCCAACCGGATGACGAAGACGTGTTCTCTAACAATCTCTGCTAAAATAAAAAAGAAACCAACAACAATCGGGTGATATCAATTTTTATGTATCTTCATTGTTCGCAAACAGCATCAGCAACAATTGTCTTCAATCGACATTGATGTGTGAACAATGTTTGCCAAAAATATTGAAGATAACATGGTATAGTGTTTACGTGTGCATTCATTTAACCTCAAACAGATATTAATTTTAATTCGAAATATTGTGAATGGATATACTCGTTAGATGGATAAAAACGAAGACTTGGTGGAGGAGCAGGATCCGGATTATGCTACACCTGGACCAAGCAATAGTATTCAGCAGCAGAAGCTCTTTGAAAAAACTGGTAATTAAACTTTCATGAGAACATATTGAAATAATGATTAATAAGTGCCGGTCTCATTAGTATAATTATTAATCCCCAGCTCGAGCGAACACATCAAGAAAGATTAATGCAATAATCGAAAAGGAATTTACTCGTGAGATTGATAATAAAGAGAATGAAATTCTCGTTATTCAAAATCGTTTGAGTCAAGCACTCAAGACACTTCATTTACTGCGTTACGTTATAATAACAGATTTTTATAATAGAAAGCAGTGTATTGTAGAACCGCAACCTAAACCGAGTGATTCTAAGCAAACGAGGATTCATCCAGCGATTAAACAAGTGATTAATCAAGCATCGACGAAATCTCTATCAACATCGAGTTATATAACTACAACTATTTCCAATAGTAAAAATAACGGTAGCAAGAATCAGATAACGAATTCGGAATCAACAGAACTTTGTAATTCTCATACTGCTTCTAAAAATGAAGATGAATTGCAAAAGAACGTTGACTCTCTTAATGATGGCAAGGACCAGGATAGCTGTAAGAACAAAAAAAGGCCTTTGGACTTGCACGAAAGCAATTCAAATGGACCATTGAAAAAAATCCCGCGGCATATTCCACCAAAATATGACGGTCCACAACCGCGACTTCCATCACGTGGCGATCGACATAAAATTATAAAACGAATCGTTGTAGGAAATATTTCCAAATGGATTCCTCCTGATTGGCGAGATGATGAAGCCAGTCATAAATGGACAATGTATGTTCGTGGTAGTAAGGAGGACGCTAAAATTGATGATTTCATCGCAAAAATACGTTTCTTCCTGCATCCTAGTTATCGTCCAAATGATGTTGTTGAAGTTACTTCACCACCATTCCATTTGTCACGACGTGGATGGGGTGAATTTCCTCTGCGTGTTCAATTACACTTCAAAAATTCAAATAATAAACCAATGGACATAATTCATAACTTGAAGTTAGATCGAACATACACAGGCTTACAAACATTAGGTTCAGAAACAATTGTTGATGTTTGGATCAACACACAAGATTCACAACAACAAATTCAACAACAAATATCTGCGGATTCTATCAAAAAGGAAAGAATTGATATCGTGGACGAATTGAAAGAACAAGAGAACAACGTGACAATTGTAGAAAATTCTAGTCATGATGAGACAAATATAATTGCATCTCATCTTTATGCCTTAATGGATCATGATTATGTCAATTGTTATCCATTCACATTGAATATTTACAAATCAGAAAACGACCATGATAATAATAGCAATATGAGTTCAGCTACTGGAATTGAGAATGATCGCGATAAAATGAAGAGTGAAGGTACCCACTCTAATAAATCAAAGATGAATAATATGAGTAATGAATTAAAGCCATTAGAAATAATTATTCCACCGAGATTCCCATGTGTAACGACACAAAATTCACATTCAAAGACACCATCTCATAAAAACGTTAAGCAAATACTGATTCTTAACGATAAACAATCCATTCCTGTAAATTTTGTAGAAAGAGGCAGTAGCAGTAGTAGTGGCGCTTCTAAAAGCAGCGGTGTGAGTTTACTGAAATTCAAATTGAATCCGGCAAAAAGTCTTCTATTGGAAGCAAATAGTGACATACCAGCACTACAGATTGCCAATCTCTCTACAAAAAGTAATGAAAAAAATCCGCCAAAAACAAAAGTAACAATTGGAAAAGATAAAGTCAAAATAACAACCAAACGAGATTACTATGAAAGTATTTTAAAACTTATAAATGATGTAAAAATAACTGATATTGAATCATTATTGCGATTTATGATTAAAAGAGTTCCGATAGTTCACGAAAATGCATCCGATCCTGAGTACAGAAAAATTCACCCGTATGTTTGTTCAAGTGAGAAAGAGTTTATGGAGTTTAATGTCGGAAAGCAACGCGCTTTGGAATGGTATCGTGCAAAAGCAGTTCGTACATATTTAAAAGATAAATGTGTTTCTGATGATCAACTGTGGACTGTCAAAGAAATTATGATATGGTGTCGTCTTCATGGTCATACACCTGCAATCAGTCCGCCAGTTTTCATGCCAACCACTTCTACTACCAACGCGATTGACGGACAATCTACCAAGGTATCATCTAAGAAAATGCCAGGTGACAAATGTGAAAAGATTCTATTCAACACAAATACCGCACCAACTCCACTTCTGATATGGCAAAAAGATGCAGCTCTCTCGCCAAGCAGATCGTATCAAGCAGGAGAACTCATTGATGTTGTCAATCTCGATCAAGGGATTGTTGCGGGCACAGACGAAACTAACCGACTTGGTGGTCCAGACCAGAATGATAACAGTGATTCTATAATCATGGAAATTCCAAAGAATATTTTACCTTTGTGTTCATTCGTTTGTGACACTGCAAGAGTAATTGGAATTCGGATTGTACCTGAAGAATTAGAGCCAGGAATAAGTCATTGCGTCGCTGCTCGTCTTATTGTCAAGGTTGGGAAAATGATGATTCATATAATTTATCCTCTATTTATATTGTATGTTCTTATTTATATAGTTGTTTGCTTTTACAGTCACTACAATGTCTGCTAGAAGATCTTTTGAGGTCGTCATTAGCGAAAGCTTGGGAGAGAAATAGCAAGAATGGAAGGCAAGTATATAACATGAATCTTCAATACTTTTCTGATGCCATCCTTGTTTATTATAGATGAATTTTATACATGTTTTTCTATCATTCTTGTAGTTGTCCGGACACAATAACGCTCGAGGATGTTCGTGGAGCTTTAATAAATCGTGATGAATTTGATATATTTACCAATTCCGGTCTGATGTATGTCCCACCGCAACATCAACCAACTGACGACCATAATTGACTAACAGAACTGTCGGAATTCAACTCCAACCAACTGGAATATTATCGAATTGAATCTGCCATTCCAGAAATTCTTTGAGCGGTTGAAAATATTTTAGGAAGGAATCTGCATGATATGCAGTTGTGTTGAAGAATTGCAGAAATGCTTGCTGAGTACTTATACTGCTGCCCATCGACATCAACTTCCTAAAATAATTCAGATATTAACACTGAGAGAAAAGAAATATATGAATTTTTTTTTATCATAATCCGGTCTATAAAAAATCGATTTCATACCTCAAGTTATTCCCAGCATTTTGAGCACCATAAATATCACACTCGTGAAGTGGAAAATCAAATTCTTTATGTTCATTCCTTTTCTTATCGAAAGAGGCGATTTTACACATACTCTCGAAAATTTGAAACTGTAAAATGGTGCCAAAAAAATATCTACAAGAGAGAGAATGATTACTAATCTATTTTATGAATGACTTGAAGAAAATAATACAACCTAATGTATGGAGTGTTGCTGATGATATGATACTTGGCTGCATCGAAATATGACGCCGAATCTCGTGAATGTGGAGATACAATTCCCATCATACTCTGATGAAGAACCCACCAGGATTTGTTATATTCATTTTCATCAACAACACCTTCGAAAATACGCCAACGCCATTTATCCATCAATAAAGCGAAAGGAATCTGTGGAATTTTCGTCAGAGCTTGTTTGAGCAATAATGTCAGAGGATTAATCGAAACTGAATCATCAGTATTATTGCTAATGAGTCCAAGACGCCGAAGATGTCGTGGTGTCATTACTCCCAAAAATATAGCATCTCCAATGCTTTCATGAAACGCTGAATTGACGCCATTCTATATAACATATTCCAATTTTAATCGCCACATAGTTTTCAGTCGCCAATGATTTCTAATTTACTATATATTAATATCTCTTCCATTCTAATTACTTTATAAATGCTTGGTTGAGTTTCATAAGCCATATAGTATTGTACATGACCCATTTCATGATGAATTATTCTAAAACTTTCTTCATCCACTCTGAAACATCCAAAAATTCTGAAATCATTTCGTCTATACATGTTTGTGGCAGCTCCATGACAAGTGGGTATTGAATTATTTGTCTTCATGCCTATCGACTTCATCCAAAATTTGTCGGTCATTGGTGGAAAGTGTAAGGACATGAAGAAATCCTCTGAGTCTTTCATCATTTTCTTCACAGTATAATTTTTCTTTATCATAATATTCGTGATGTTGAAATAATATTGTGGAAAGAGAACATCAGCGAGCGATTGCCAGTCGTTCGGCCACAAATCACCTATTAGATGAGCAGGAATTGGTGCAGTAGCTCGCGGAATAGCATTTGGATATAATTTCCGAAGTTGAAAACGTACAACTGCATGTAGTAGTTCATAAAGAGGTTTGATTGATTGCCACAAATTATCTGATAAACCTTCAACATTTGGAACATAAATTTCCTCTCGCCAACATGCTCCCATATTCGCGTAACCTTGTGGAATAGATGGCACGAATTTAGTTAAATCTAACATCTGAAGATAGAAGAAAGGTGGTGATACGAATGTGTATAATATATATATATGTAACTTACCATTTCTTTTCGCACCGGAATTTTGGATGGCGATAGATTCGGTAAATAAATTTGTCATTTTCCCCATATCATTTCGCCAAGAGGTCCAAGCCCATCGTCGTTTATTCACGTTCCTCAATGTCTGCATTAATCGTTTCACGTCGTGTTCACCCTGATAACATTCTTCATCATACTCTTTTTCACTTAGTAACGTATGATTGTCAACATGAATCAGGCAAATTTTCTTCATACTGTATCTTAATAAAAGTCGGTCAGTAATTGAACTGAGACGTTTCATTTCATGTAGTGAATATTTTGGTCCGCGATGACATAGCAGATGAATCATTCTGGATTTATTGTTGCTATATGTGATTTGATTCTTGCGTTGATGATTCTTTGTCAATTTATTACACCAGTGCATCCTCCATAGTATTTTCGCGCAGTAAAATTTCATTTTAGCTTCAAAAACATTTGTAGATGGTTCAGTTATCGCTTTCCATTCTAGTTGAGAATTAATTTCATTTAATTTCGACAATTCAAAATTAATCTCATCAAACTCTTTATCACCACGAGCATAACTATCCCAATCATTCGAAACCTCTTCATACTTGGCAATAAATTCTGCACGTGAATCATACGCCCATAAAGTTACTATTCCAATACAACATAAATATAAATAAATAAATTTAACTATAATACCACCGAGAAAATCGTCTTTTCTCGCCATAAATATTTTGTTTGTGATGAACACTTTTCTGTGTGCAGCTATGAAACGCTGGATGGTAAAACTGAAGAATTAAGACGACCGTTCCTCGCTTTTATATACTCCACTTTATTCGCTTAATTAAATTCTCCAGGATTGTGCGTAAATACTCCCTTCGCCTTTTCCACTTACAAACCCTTCTCGTTATGTTATCACAAACATTATCCACCGCATGATAATACTTAATAAGAGAGAAGATAATATAATTAAGTAAAGAACGTAGCTATAAATGTTAGTATTTATCCAAATACTTCATACCCTTTTTCTATTTGCGGATAAGTAAAAAAAAACATATGACAATGTCAACCTTCTAATTTTCGAATGCTGCGAATTTTTTCTTCTTTCATAAAAAACAAAACGTACTCGTTTCTTTCATATAAATTATCTTCTCGTTGATAGTGCAGATAATTTTGCTTATATAATTCATCTACACATACGTGTGTGTCACTGATAATCTGTCACAATTTTGAATGACATTAGAACAATAATTTTATCTGTACACCCAAGCAATCGTGCAATTTGATTTTTATTTTAAGAAGCTGTCAATATTTCTAGAAGCTCTTCAATTGATCCATAAGTTCTTTGTCATAAACGAATTGAATGTTTGTAATTGTACCGGCATCGCGTTGGATTTGCATTGAAAATGAATGGTCAAGACAATGAAAATATTCAAGAGAATATCAATCTTGTTATTAGATACCAAGACAAATGCACTATCATAAAAAACGCGGGTGAGTGAAATTATATTGATCATTTTGATATAGTTGGTGAAAATGGAAATGAAGATGTATAAAATGTATGTAATATTTACTGAATTCTAGTTTAACCGCCTGGATGACCATCTTTTCCATCATAATATTCATGCACGGTGCAGAAGGATCTCTGGACGATAATGCAACAAACGCCACGACTATTATTAAAACCTCAGGACCAGTACCAATCCCTGGACACAACTCATATGATTCAAATTTGACAATGGACATTTCACCTCTGAAATATGAATTAAATAAATTTCGTGACTATATCCAACGAGTTGATGAAAATTTGCTGATGCTGTTTCCTCTGGAAAGAACTAGCAAATACTCGAAAGTCAAGCGTACAGTCAATTTCGGAAGACAGAAGAGTAATGCCAATAGAAATATGATGAACAAACGAGAAGTTTTTAGAAAGACTAATCATATTCCGAATCGTAAGAGAACTGAAAGTAATTTTAAGACATATCTTCAGCATAAATTTATTGAAAAGCGACAAGTCAAACCAGAATCACCCACAACGTTGGAAGCAACGTATGACGAATATACCACAACTGAATGTTATTATCCTGATGAAACGACCCTTGATGAAAATATGGTTACGAGTGGGACGTCCACGCCATCATTCGAATCATCTGCAGTGCCAATAGGACCTTCGACTGCACCAACAACGATATTGTTGCAATTCCCAACTGAACCTCCAACAGCACTAACAACTATATTGTTGCCATTCCCAACTGAACCTCCAACAGCACTAACAACGATATTGTTGCCATTCCCAACCGAACCTCCAATGGCACCAACAACGTTATTTTCGATACCAACAGAACCTTCAACAGCACCAACAACGATATTGCCGATGCCAACAGAGCCTTCAACAGCACCAACAACAATATTGCCGATGCCAACAGAACCTTCAACAGCGCCAACAACAATATTGTCATTGCCAATAGAACCTTCGACAACACCAACAACGATATTGCCATCCCCATCAGGACCTTCAACGGCAATGACCGTTGAAGAAACAATTTGCGATGATGAAGTGACCAATGATGATGGCACAATAATTTCTACAGAGTCGATACCATCATCTACAATCCTCACTGACTTTCAAGAAACACAAGAAATGACATCTGAATTTCCACCATCGAATGTTCCGACAACTGAAACTATCATGACGACACTCAAGGAAAAAGTTGATACAACAACTATAATATCAATGCTAACTGTACCTTTCACAACGAGTTCAAGTTTACCACCTTCTTCGACTACTGATGTTACTGCCACAACTTGTTACTATGATGATGACATAGATATGAGACCATTACAGGCTATGGAGAGTGTAGAAGAGCCCATGATAAATAATATGCATGAAGACGATGATTTGAATTGGCGAAAAAAAAAGAGAATAAGTCGCATGGAGTTGATGGAGAATTTGAAAAATAGACGAATAGAAAAATCATCCTTATTGCGTTTAAATGAGAGAGCTGCTGATCAGGTTGAAGAGTCATTGAGGCATTTCGAGGGACGGACACGGTTCGGGAGAACATTGAAATCAGTGAGTGATGATGAATATACCGATGATCTTTATGATGAGAAAAAAACTATCACAGAGAAGCAATATCGATTACAAAACCAAAAAACCCCGTCATTTGAACATGTAAGCAATCAGGATTTCATCAAAAGTGTGGATGGAGTGACGGGACATAGTATAGAACCATTGACGAAACGTGAAGGAAATGATTCGGAGAAACAAGACTATTTGAAAGAAATTAATCACGAGTGCATAGATTGCATTTGTGACATAGAAAATGCAATAGAAAGCCTAAAGAGTCTATTAACGATACGAGATAACCTGTTCGACCGTATATCAAAATATTCTTGCGATAAATTTATTGAAATCGGCAAGTACTTTGAGTTAGTTCCATTAACGCAAGGATTGCCTAATGAAGAATCATCATCTGGTTTCTCGCAAACAATTACCGAAATTGATACTGAAGGATTGAAATATTTTGAATTCAACGATGCCGAAGATATATTGCGCGTTCATCAAATGAATTCAAATGGTATGACGAATATTATAAGCAATATCTCATTGTCCAAATTTGTCTACTACTGAAACTGTCACATAAATTAGATAATCATTATTTCTTCTTTTGCAACTAAGTAGAACATGAACTTCTTCACATCCCTGGAACATCATATTTATTGGATATTCCATGTCATCATGATGTTGCTATAATAAGCTGGTTGCAGATGAGCGCCAGTCCACCAAATTACACTTGGACACGCCATGATGGAGTTTCGGTACCAGGTAATATAAATTTATATATTTTCTCTCTCACGTTTGCATTAGAAGAACGACATATATACCTAGATAAATGAACATATAAATTTACTCGAAATAATTATTCTACAGGAATAATTAAAAGTAATGGTGATTTAATACTCCATCAAATCGATACGGCAGACGTGGGAAATTATTCATGCATCGTAACTTATATAAATCCGGATAATGGAAAGCTCATCCGTACTGTTCACGAGCACATGATTAAATTGGTGACATTACCGCATTACACAATTCGCGGTGGCAATCGTTACAGGCTTGATATCTGCGATGAAAATAAATTGGATATATTGACCACGTGCTTACCAATTAAATTAAATGAAATTTTGTGCAAATCCAAGTTGTGCAATGCATTCATCTTCGCTCCACAATGCCACAATCATGAAGTTATTATGAGGACATTAATTATACCATCAAATATATTGAAAATTATTCCCCCAATACTTACATCTGAATGTGGATTAAAATGCCACAAAGCAATTTATGACAAAGTTGTTTGGCTTTTATTGCGTAATCTCCGGATAATCCTTCAAAAGCAAAGTGAGATTCAATTGAACTTCTATTATCTCTTTTTAGATTTATTATCTTATGAATTTTGTGACTGACTGTTTTTTTATAGAGAATTTAAACTCTAGTTATTTTCAGATCATCCAATCATCGCTACGAAAAGTTGGTGCCGATCGGTAATAACGAAAGAGCACAGGCAATGCTTGAAAAAAAACAAGAACGAGAGACTGATGTTCGTTATGATGATACTGAAGGAGATGTTGGATTATTTGTCGGTTGTCCTGCTGGATATAGTTTGGAATCTAGTTTTTGTGGTATGAACCTCCATGTATATGTCTGTACAAATAATTTGGAGCCGATTAATTTGTCTCCCTATGCTTACCAACATGAATTAATTATCACACTCCCACTGCTTTATTCATTCTGAAAAAACAAATACATACGTAGAGCCTTGTCCATCCAATTTTCATAGTCTGGATTTGTCTTGGCGTTGTCAACAATGCCCATTAGGAACGCATCAACCGAATATGGGTGCGAAGACATGTGACACTTGCACAAATCCTTTCGTAAAGGGTTGCTCCATTATGGTAATTCCAGATTATAAATTAATAATGAAAGAAACTTTCATTGAATCCAATTATTGTTTGTTTTCAGTTATGGTCTTCACTTTCGATTGTTCTCGTTATTTTCGTAACGCTAGCCATGTTTCTAATTGTAATGATAATATTATGGACGATGTGTTTTGGAAAACCAAAAAAGAAATGTCCTACATGTGAAGAATCCATTGCTGACGATGACAAATTAGAAAGGGTGCCTTTAATCGACGCCAATAAAAATGATACCGAGGAAGAAACAAACTTCCGTCGAACTGATGAAAGGCCGCTCCTGATATATGGCGTTAATGTACAGTCAACTAAAAAAAAAATAACTCACGTAGTATAATCGGATTTATAAACCTTTTTTTCTTCTATTGTTCTTTAGCTATTACCATTACGTCGCACGAATCAACGATCTCATAAAGAAATTTGTCGCTATTGTGGACGATTATGCTACCCAACATGTGAGTAGTAGAATTCTCATAAATAAACTGAAATAAAGTAATTAATGAGTTCTCCTTTGCAGCATGTCGAAGGAATATTAATAAAAGACAATCCCCAGTACTACCAGATCCTGATTCCGATAGATAAAAATACTGCTCGAATATAATCAATATTTAATAGTCGCTAACTAATAACTATTTGTTAAGACTTTACCCAATATAATTTTGAAGGCATGTTGTTCGTAATGTATACATTAAACTAAAGAAATAAATCCATGAATAAAATTACTTAAAAACATTACTCGTGGTTCACTGAACACTCCTCACTACTTTATTCCCATAATAATAAACTTATCGACTTTATTCGTATATGCACAGGACAAATAAATTTATTACAGTTTAGTGTTTTATCTTTCCTTCCAATCATTGATTATAACTACTCCTCCCATCACACTGCAACATTGGAAACCATCAAATTACCTAGAAATTCAATCATGATCTTGGACTATCAGCATATGCATACTCAAAAATATGACAAGCCATATATAGAAAAAATTACTTACTCATTTACTTCAACAATTGATGACGTACAACGAGGAAGGGAAATGCGAATGCACTGCCAAAGAATAGAGTGAAGTACAGAGTGAGCTTGTATCTATTACTAGTGTCGAATGGCAAATTCTGTAATAAGAAAATTCGACATCATCATATCATTCATCAGTTAATTGCACGTTATTGCACAGAGAAATGAACAAGTGATCGCTCAAACGGTTATGCAATGTCGTGAAAGAAAAAGTACTTACAGAACCAGGTCTTCCACCAGTATCTGGTCCATGGCCAGACCTGCGAATAACGCTGGTGGTGAATCGTCGAATGATTTGATTTCCAATCATAATTGTGTCTTATTTCAATAATTTTCTTTCCCACACGGCTTCAGTTCACAACACGAGAGAACTCTGCTCGTAAAATCGCACGTATGGACAAATTCAATATGGCCGACAGAAATCTTGGTATACACATACATATATACACCTTTTATATGTATGTATGGAGGGACACTAGCGCCACGCTGATTGGTGGAATATAGTTGAACCATCAACGAATCTTTGTCCAGCTTTATGAAAAGTTTTATTCTGTAATGAATGCGTTTGATCAGAATTAATTATAGCCATGTACATAACCTAAAAATTGTTTTCTTTCTATTGATATTTATGAAAAGCATAAACTTTATAATATTGATTTTGTATTTCTCGAATCATACGTTTTATATCTCGTGAGCTTTTGAATTTTTGTCAATGCTGATTGGTAGTTCACAAGAATAGTGCGCATGTGCGGACGCGCTGGTGAAGGAAAGAAATTTCTGAATATTCAATCTCTTTTGTTAGTTTGACAATACGGGGTTGATGACGAATAATTTTACTACTGGATCAATATATTTCCATGTTCATAGAAATGTCTATATACAGGAGAGTTGGATGCTGTATGTGATGCGAGCATTATCTGTATTTGAGAGTAGATGAAATACATAAAATGGCTCAACGAAGATTCATTTTTTTTGGAAAATACTGAAACGGCGGGAATCTTCTTAATTCATAGATGCAACTTAAAAACAATTTTAATTTTACTGGTGCATTATTTTTACTTATTCAGATATTTGGCTATGAAAGAAAGGAAATATATTATTGATCGATGGTTAAAATATTTTATTTAACTTGACATTCTATATTTATAGCAAAAAATGGTCTCGATAATGGACTAGAAAAGGAGAAGAAGGAATAAAAGGTGGAAGTGGTCGGAAGTGAAATAAAATAGAAAAAAAAGAAAAAAGCCTGAACGTCAATAAAGCTCGGAGAACAAGTGTGCTAGCGACGTGGCTGTTGATGGTTCGACGAGGCCGATGATGCTGTTGCCGTCTTCATATATTTTACGACACTTGAACCACATTCCCAATGGGAAATAATACAATCCAGACTGATATATTTACCGTTATTGGTTGCGTCCCTTCAGTTATTGCAACCCCAGCCAAAAAAAAATTCCACTGATCTAAAAGGAATAACACAGAACTGTTATTGGAAAATCGTAAATTTACTTCACGAATTGGGGAAAAGAAAAAAAAATAAACACAATGAAATGTTTCGAGGAGAAAAGTGAAAAATGAGATACCACCCCTTAGAATGAAAGAATAGAGTTTACCACCGTTCATGACCACCACCCACAAAAGTGTGGTAAAAGAACTGAAAGGGAATGTAAGTGACGAGATGAGAGAGCATTTGGAGTATGCCAACAGGGATAGAGACTGTGGTTTTATGTAGGATGGTGTACACGACCCTATTTTAGCATATAGTAGGTAACTAAACTCCCGTATACACTTTACGAACAAATAAAAGTGCAATTCGTTACAATAATAAAACAGCAGAACAAGTTGGAAACTTTTTTTTCAACAGAATTTTTACTATATCATTTCCATCAGAAAATCAGGACCAATGATATAAATATAAATGACTCCATTTCTATGTAACCATTATATTTTATTACACTTTTTACTTCTAATCACTACCATTGATAAGAAAAATATTGCGAATACATGGAAAACTCACTCCCATAATTACCATACAAAATCGATTTTTTCTTCTAATTTCATTATTTTACCCATTGTTACCATGTACGCGTAACAAACTTTATATTTATGTCGCCTATTATACTACGTGGTGTTTTTGACTGCAATGAAAATTTATATGTGCGCAAAAATATGTATTATTATGAACTCTATGTATATATCAAATGGGTTCATATGTATACATACATCCTTTTGTCTGTTTTCTTTGGGTCCTCACCGCAGTGTCGCCTTTTGTTACCACAGTATATTATTGCGAAATTTTACCATAACAATGATCCATACAGAATACAATATGTGTAATTTCCTAGAAAATATGCTGGAAATATGAGGATGATGAGTATTATTTACGCGCACTGTTACAACCCATCTACCCACATATTCATGCATTAAATACAATAATTTTCATGAATTACATTACATTATATTACTAAATGGAGAAGAAAAACGATGTGAAAAATACAGTTTTTTCCAATATTCACAAATTTTTTTCTGCTGCTCATTTTCATCATTAATTTTTCTTCAAATTTATAATATACCTATTCTTATTTGATATTCGTTTCGATTACCTTTTATCCAAATCTATGAGTAGTGAAAAATGAAAAGGCGAGAATAGTGGTTGGCTATATGCCAACGTTTCCTTTTCCTTATTTTTTCGGTTATATATGTCGTTTTTTATTTCCTTTAGAACCAAACATTACTGCGCCCCGTTGCCACTCGATGACAATCTCCTTGAATCCGCTCGAACTGTTTTTTAATGACCTAGAAAAACCTTGAATACAGCAGCCGTTTTTTTTTCAAATGTATTATTTCCCATTTATTTCCCTCTCATATTTCCGACCATTTTTTTCATGTTTGTATCACTTAAAACTACTTTAAATTCAATAAGAAATGTAAATATAAATGCGTACGAGTATACAATAATTGATAAAGCATAATGAACATTTGTTTGTGAATTAGTACAACAGCATTGAGCGTTGGAAGTTTCCAAAATATCTTTAAACTAACAATGCCAAGTTGAAATTTAAAAAAACCATTGATGTGATTTTTGTTAATCTCATATTGAATGCTTTCCTTTAATCTTGTTCTGTTGTTCACCTTGGAGTTGAAGTGAAAATATTTGCATAACTGTGTTAAGATATTGTCTCATATTTGCTTATAGATAAGTCAAGTACCTAACATGTTTCTATTTGATATGTAATAACAACTTAATTTTCATGTGTACATAGGATGTGCACAAGAATGTTACGAAAAAAGTGAAAACTTATCTTTATGGTAGAATGTCTTATGTCCAAATTGACAATGTGTTTTACCATACAATTCATCTGTTGATTGTTGAAATCCTCGAGCACTCACACACCTGAAACTTTGCTCACCTTTTTTTTTAATTGAAAGAAGCATCAAATAAATTCCCACTTAATGGTGGAATTTTGCCAGGTAAAAAGCAAATTTCAGGCGTAAGAGTTATGTCGAGGTTCGAATGCGATTTTATTTCGCTTTTCTTTTCGTTCTTCAACTTGATTCTTTTTTTTCCTGATCATTATGCTATCAAGTTACTGGTGAACAATTTACTGGTCGAGTAGAAGTTGGTAGTGTAGGCGCCAGACAAAAATAATTCGGGGAAAAAAAATGAGATTAATGAAATTGTTGAAAAGAGCAGAGAGAAAAGATGACGGGCGGAAGGGGGGTAGTTCAACCACGTCTTCCACTTCATCTTCTTCCACCCCTTCCAACTCTCCTATTCCACCCTTACCAGTTTCATTGCTCATTCTATGCTTTCGTATCCTGCTTCTCTGCAGTACTCCACTCTTTTTAATTTGCAAGCAAAATTGACCATTCATCATTCATATAATTATTTTCACCAGTACTTTCAATTAAGTTTCAAAATAATTAAGCTCCATTTCATTTTGATGATATATTATATCGCGAACACACCTGAAACTTTGCTCACCCGAAAATTCTTCAATATACTGGGCAAGAGCAATGAGTCAGGCACATCCGAGACACAATTTTTCACATTTCCGCTTCCCAATCTCCATTAATCTTCATATTCAATCTTCATTTTTCATCTGAAAATAACAATGCTATACATACATAGAGAAAATAATTGAAATCGCATACTGTTTCATGAATACTACCAGCATACTGATAGGTATCCCAATATCAATTTGAATATTCAACAAAATGTAACATTCAATGGAATCAATATGAAAAAAGAAAAAAAAAATCTTCCAACAAAGAAATCTTCAATTTCAATTTGAAGGGGCATATCAATTTCTTTCTCCATCATTTCTCATTCCCGTCTATCTTTCTCGCATTTCACAATGTGCAGCAGATCCATCTCGAATCGACTTAAAATCATTACTTTTCAATTCCAACTGTTATTGGAGTATTTGATCCCAGAAGAAGATGTGAGAATGGGATTGCAAGAGCAAGATTTTTCAACTCGTTACCCATTGATAGTATTCATGAGTCATTCCCAGTAGAGCAAGGGTAAAGCTGATGGTGGTTGTTCTCATTTGGTGTCCGCGAAAAATGAAAAAAGTCTTTTCAGCTACAGTACAGTCTATGGCTAATGCTGTTTCTGCCACAGTTGGTGTGATGTCAGTGGCCGGAGCATGACCCCGGGATCATTGCACCACTTCCATGACTTCGTGGTACTGTGGCGCCTGTGTAAGCATACACATCAACTCATTTCTCCTTTCTCCATCGACGTTACTCACATCATCATCTAAAACAAACATAAATGGAACAATGGTTGAATTAATGCATTCATAAAGACTGCTGAATATAAAGACTACATTTAGGAAAAAAATATTTCAAAGATATAAATAAACATAAATGTGTTTACATATCGTGTTCTATTTTTTGGTATTGTCATACGGGGCCCCCTTGCACAGCTTCACACGTGCGCGGCATACAGAACAGCTTGGCGATCATCAAGCTAAATAAAGAACTTGAAACCAAACAAGTATATTTAAATAGAATCGAAAAATGTGCAAGAATAAAAGCAGGAAAAGTGAAAATACGACCAAGGAAAATATGTTGATGAATAAAGATCAGAAATGGAGGAAATTGCGTCATGGAATGCGAATGACGAGAGCCATAAAGTAGGTGGGAAGTTACGTCAGACACTTAATTTAAATGCTCGGCATTGCTGAAATTGGTACGAGTTGACCCTAAGAAGTCTATCGACGTAGCTCTTCCCCTTTCTCAATCTCCAGTATCTTCCATTTGTCTCTCTATGCATCATCGTTGGCTGCAAGTAAAATGTTCGAACAATCGAACAAGTAGACAAAGTTATATATCCATAAATCCCTTCCATTTTCATGCTGCCTATATACCAACTTGTAATTCCTCATAACTCAACTAAGCCAATTTTCCTTCATTCCCATTCTATTCATAATCTTTGAGTCATTATTTCCTGGGCTCCTCACATTTACGTACGATATCAAAAAACAAATTACCATTCAATATAATTTGAATATAAGAGCTAAATAAAACCAATTTGGACTCCATATAAATATTTATATGCAAAATGACGGTACATGAAATAGGTCATGAATGAAGTAAGAGGTAAATTGCTGGATGCACTACACACCGTACGTGCTTGCGTGCGTTCTGCGTGACCCAAACAATAATAATCACAAATAATGAATTGTTCAACGTTAAATAAATATATTTATCCTCTCATTATTATTGATCGATCAAAGATATGAAGTAGAAATGTGGAACGATTGTGGGTGAGGTTGTCATACAAAAAAAAAAGCAACACAATGATTTACAACATTATGAACGGCCATATGAAATTCGATGGTAACACATAAATATACAAAAGAGAAAGAGTGAGGGAGAATGATGTGAAGAACGGGTGCAGGGGCGTAACCGGAAACCGGTCGCTCGCGTGTCCAGCTCATCAATTTTTTTCCCTTCAACATTCTCCAACTTCTTCCCTCATATCCTCAATCTCCACCCACATTTGTTTTTCCCCTTAATTCGATTTAAATGAAATTACTGTTGGATACTAAAGCTAACATGCCCCTTCAACATCTGGTGCTACAGTCAAATAGGTGTGGCTTTATGTATACGTATATGCAAACTATTGTAATTAAACTTGTCTACCTAACACACCTTTCATAAAAATTCGTACACTTTTTTTTCCTATCCGGAAGTCAAAGTGTGAAAAGAAAATAAAAGAAAACAAAGAGTGATAATGAGGACCCGGTTTATTTCTCATTGTCCATACAAAAGTTTAGTCAATGTGAAAAATAAGAATAGTAGAAAAATTAACTAAACATTCTAATAAGTCATCATTAAAAATAAGAAAAGTAAATTATGTTATGAAGTGATGTATTGGTGAAATTTGACCAGCACATTTGACCAACGCATTCGATGGCTAAAGTCAAACAAAGCCAATGCGCGTTCAAGGCATATGAGCGTTCTTTGTTAAGTCCTATGCGTGTCAGCGAGAAATAGGAATCAATAGCGATACATACGTACACACCAAACACATATACACTCTATGTATAAACTGGTACCATGTATCAAAGCATCCTTCAGTGTACGTTGATACTGAGTGTTTAGTGAGGTGGTTGAATCGCATATGTTGGTCATCGCAGTGAGTGAACATTCTATTTGTGCATTGAGGTGAATTGCTATGTTGTTAAAAAAGATTTACGTGAGAATTGATTACAAATAGTTCAATGTGGTTTCACCTTATCTAATTATTCAATGAACAGTTCAAATTATCACAACCCCAATGCTGTATGTTAAAACATTTTCACATTTAACCACAGATAAATGAAAAGAAAAAATACCGTAATCAAAAACTTCATATTATTTCATTGATGTTATCAGAGTCAAGTGAATTGATTTCCTAGAGTGATTAAATCTCACAGCATGAAATTGATAAAAAAAATTAACTTTCAATTAACAGAAGATGAAACGAAAATTTCACAGAATTGAAATTGTATAGAATAACTGAAATAACCTCACATATACATAAATGTATTCAACATTTGTGTTATATAGTGTACATCCGTTATTCGTATGTTTACTGTTCATTAGGTAAATATACAGAAGGAGGAAGCCTCCAAACACCTCTTTGTTCTGTTAAAGTTGGCCACCGCAGTCTATACTTTTAGCTGTCGTGTCGAGCTCATTGGTTACAATATCACAAAGAAATATATATGTAGACATGTCAAAGGCGCCCTTTTGATATGAATCAAAGAGCCGTAAGATATTCAACTACCCTAAGCTCACAGCCGTATGGGACACGTGGGCTGGGTTGAATGTGCCTTTTGCAAATTCATCCGCATGGAGGTCATCAAAGGTCTTGCACGATCAATATGGACCGATATATGAAATATTTTTTTCAGTTCTTTGTTCATTCAACAATATAAATTCAATGTCGCTTAATATTTGGGTGACATGACAATCCTTTGTTCTTATATACAAATATTTTTCATACAACAGACACAAAGACACACACATTTCAATTTAATGTCAAATCTTTTGTCCTAATTGTTGCTTGTCACTATCTCTTCTATATATTACTCCACTCACTTTCCATTATATCCATTTCATTATTCTGTTATATTTCAAAATTATCGATAAAATATAATTCTGTTGTATTTATTACAGAGTTTGTCGGATGTTTTCGACGTAACGTCAAGTGAGTGGATCGAGTGTGGATATTGTAACTCAAATTAAAAAGCATCGAGCTAAAAAAATGTTTGAGATTGGATTGAACCAGTTACGTATACTGCACTGTGGACATTGGAAACAAGTTAAAATGTCCCAGCTGCAGTTGATTGTTAAAATGAGAATGGGGAGTGAGTTCAACTGCAAACAAAGCGCGAGAATAAAATATCCTGTTATGAGTTATAAAATGGTCATGGATACCATTTACTTTCATATTTTATGCTCAACTTGTGTCAAAGTTCAGCAGTATGGCTTCATACAGCTCTGGACATTGCGACTCAATAATATCCATTATATTGGTAAGCTCAAGTCATGTAGTAGTGGCACTTGATAAATTTTATTCATGCATAAACAGAGTCACACCTGATAGTGACTGAATCCAAAACGATACTATTAATTATTATAATCAATTGACAATCTCTATCTTTTATTCATGATAAATTTTCTCCATTACCATCTCCACTAATAAAATTATCATTAACCAAAAATTCCAACACAATAAGATAACTCACAGTAATTTAGTGATTATACGAAGAAAAAAAAAAACACCAAATGATTATACAGTTCATAAACCCTTGTGGGAAATCTACACACATCAGACAAAACTGAAAATTAAAGTTCGTGGACGAGCCACTGATGGTCCCCTTCATTGCTGTTGGAAACTTTGCAGAAGGGAAAACGACCACATAAAGTTAGTACCGTTAACTTCTTGCACCAGTGCATATACACGTTTATAAGTAAAATTCGTTGAGCCGACCAACGGAATTATTTTAATTGCCGAGTTATATGGTTAGATCCTTCACTGAGTGGTCCCTTGCGGATTAAATGATATAGGCATACAATCCAGTTCCTGGTCCAGCAATACTACACAATTTCCTTAGTTTCACATCTATCCTTCGTTAAACTAGTCTCCCATTTCCATTGAACAAAAAAAAAAACAACTGCTTCCATTCATGTATACGTGCGACACTTCTGCAAAGGTTTTAGTTTAATTGCTTTTTGTAAAAAAAAAAGAAAAAAAAACGCGAAGGAAGAAGTGAAAAAAATTCTGGTAAACGAGGAAAAAAGAAGAATTGGAGAGTTTTATTCAACTATATACCATGACACATCCGATTCGGGTGGACAAATTTCCTGGTGCGATATTGTGTGTCCGTATTCGACGCACTGACGGCCACATTGAAACGCCCGTGGGAATTGTCCGTGATGTTCACCCAGAAAGGGTGTAATGGAAAATAAAAAGAAATGAATAGATATAGAAGTATAGTGCACAGGGGGAAAATAAAGTAGAACGTTACTGATGAATCATAAAGGTAGACGACTGACATGTTCAACTAAATCAGAAAAAGTAATCTCGTCACGTGTATCTTATTTATCATGGGGTAGAAATAACGTCACGTTTCCATTTAACATCAAACAATACAACTGTACAAGTTCATTGACCAAGAAAAAAAAAAAAAAACAATTAACAATTACACAATAAAACAGGCATAATGACGTAAAATGTACAACGAAAGGAATATGAGATAATATACCAAATAATATAATACAAACAAAAGTATAGTCCCTCTCATTCACATACTTTTACATACACATTGTAGAGAAAATCAATGAGCGAGTAATGATGAAGAAAAAAAAACGAAATAAAATCTTAACTCGATCAAACATACTGCAGTATTTAAAAGTTTTTGTACAGTAAAAAGGAACTGAGATACTTGAGAAACAAGCAGAGTGCCAGAGGAAATGGGAAAACTCTTGTGTCCTTTTTCTTTTTTTTTTCGCACGAGTCCAAAAAACTGGTAGATTCCACTATGGTTGAACAAACAGCTGTGGGACTTTCATAACAGCTCTAGAACTAACACACTCATCCTCTGGCAGCGGTATCCTTAACTTTTGTTTACATACTCTAACCTACATACCAGCGACTGTCAATCTGACAGTCGAAATAGTTATCTTGAACGTCAGTTTCGCGTTATAAACCTCGACAAAAAAAACATCAATGGAAAATAAATTTTCTTTCCAAATGCTTAGCTATCATTGAACTTGCTCTTTTGGTCAACATACTATAAACGTCACATTGAATAGATCCTAGCACTCAACTGCGATTAATCCCCATTTCCTGTCTCATCAAAATTAAAATAATAATTCTCCTGTTGTTCATCTTTCCACGTTATTTATGCAAACAATGTCAGGGAATTCTTTCAAACGCAGTCCAACACTTTTCTACAAACATTTTATCATCTTTTAATCTCTCCTTTTTTTCTCTACTGTTCACTGTCATTCTTTTGGCTATCATTGAAACAAGAAAGCGTATCCAAGAACTTTATCTACGAAGGAACAAATACTGTAATTGAACCCCTGGGATAAAACTTTCATGGAAAACTGGTAGCATGAGACTTGTATATGTGAATTCTCTTCGTTCACATAGAAAACTCATGGGAACACCACCAGTTCATGATATTCTTGACGTCAGAGTACCCAATGGACAGTACAAAAATGACCATCCTATATTTAATGACTTTCAACGTTTCATCAACCGGAAATACATTAGAGACGGATGTTAGTTGAAACCTTTTTGCCCTTTTGCAATAATTTCCTAGTTACTAGTTTATATATATATATATATATATATATATATATATGTACACAACAATACACTTTATCCATTTTTATATGACGGAAGCTTTCACACTTTGTGTTTTACTACGATGACAACTGATTGATCGATTATATCCGATGTAGACAGGGCTTTGGTCACTCAAGCACCATTTATATGATTTGTCGTCGGTTCAGTAGGAGGTTTGATCAATCATCACAAGTCATCACAATACGTTAAGGGATGATGTATTTGCTGGCGTTTCTTTGGATTACTGGACATTTTATATTATCCTTTGAATGGTGAATTGTCGAGACAAAGAAAGAGGTCGATGCCAAGTCAAACGTGAACATACAGAAGTTCTTTCAAGGCTTTTCGTTTTATAGAAATAAAAGTGGACAGAATGAATAGCAATTTCGTCGAATAAATCATCCCTACATTCAACTAGTGCTCATCCAATTTTATATATTCTCTCGTTTCACCATCTGCTTCACCATTTCCCTTTTCACTTTTCATTAATCATCAATATCTACAATATTATTCTGAATTCACATCAGAATTTAGTCACTACAACACAATTTAATACAAGAAAACGAAATTAAACATCAGCTTATCCTTCAACAATTATAATAAACTCAAAACATTCTCAATTAACTTCCGGTTTTATCGCATTTATACTCAATAACATACACAAACAACTGTAATAATAAATGAGAAAATCAGTGCGCATTTTGCCAGAACATGTTTGCACTGTTAATATACCTCGAGAATTATAATGCCAATGAGATCTCAACTGGATAAGTGCACGCGTATGGAACGCACACATCGATAGTAGTGTTGCAGTGCTGTTGTTATTGTTGTTGTATTGTGTGGGCGATTATGTTTGTAGCTGTTGAAAATATTCGACGATGATCTCACACAAATCTCTACACTATATATCATTGCGCAACCTTTGCTTGCCGTCATATCCAATTTCATAACTTAACAACATTGCGTTATCTATATAGAGAGAAGACCCCACACATCTGGAGAATTAATCTCAGTTAATCTATTAAACTTTAAAAGTCATGGATAAAACCATATAACATCACAGTATTTATTATTCAAATCTCGTTCTACTTCTGATGACTGATGGAATAAAGAAAAAAAATGATATCGAACTAAATCCACATGCAGTTATTTTAACATCTTCGAAAAGAAAAAGAAACAGAAGAAACAAAATGGTATCGACACGCTACATTGAGACTTTGCTATCAGAAAATGCATCGATTAATATTTGATTTAGGTTCAGTCAACTGAAATTGTTCTATAGTTAACTCACTCATCGACCATACATCATTCTCTTGTCTGTATCTAATGTTCACTCCTGCACTACCTCAATACCCTGTTGTCCCTTACCAAACGGCACATTTACATATTCTATCTATCTATATGCATATGTATATTGTCCACTTGACCAATCCGGATAGTACTACGACTCGATGTTGAATATATATACAATACCCCAACACATAGTACATACACATATTTAGAATCACGTGTACATGTGTTAGGGCGTTATAGTTTGTTCCTGTCGATACAGAATTACCATGAGCATGTCTCTACGAGCAGATATAAATGTGTACATGTCGATGTATTGCAAAAGCGATTGCTCTAATATAGGTGAGATATATATTAGCTAGATGGTATTACAGCAAATCCGTTCACGATAATTCGCTGATTCACTTCTAACTTCCTATTAAAATTGCTTGAAAATTGTCAATATTCATCGATGAATCTGTTAATCGTTAATCTCCGAAATTTTCAAATAATTATCTAAATTTCAAGTCACAGCTAATGTTGCAGGTGATTTCTAAATTATTACACTGCCTGAATAATTACAATGTCAATTTTTTTTTTTTTTAATGCTATAGATAATATCATTATCGTGTTTAAAAGCACTAGTTGCACTGTAATTGCTATTGCAACAATTCATTTTATTTTTTTTTTCACTTTTGTTTAATTGCTTCACGGCAAACAGTTGATGTAAATCAAGATCGATCGTTCAGCTTAAATATTTCCGGTAGTGTTCATTTATATTATCCTGTTGCTAACTGATCGTCAAGAAAATTTGTACGTCATACCAACGACATGAAAATATTACTCGTAGTAAAATATATCGATTTGTGTTTATATTCTTCACCTATTTCAAGTATTCATAAATAATTTCACAATATTTAATATCATTCAAATATAACAGATGAAAATACTCATTAAATTAAACACGAAGGTTGCATTACGTCTTTTACCTTCAAGAAACAACAAATAAATAAACTATTCAAACAAATCTGGGAAGTTAAAATTTGTTATCAAACAATTCCTGCTGCACAAGCATCGCACAGAGTTTCCAAACATGTTCAAGTGATAAATTGCTGAGAAAGCTCATCTCCACTATCACGTAAATGAATATATAAAACGATTGATATAATTATAACATAAATCTAACGTGAGTAGATGTATGTAAAGACATGCACATGTTTAAGCAGACTGTACAACCAATTGTGATACCTAATATATAGGTATCAATGTGCGATACTACATAGTTAGCGGATTACACGCAACGAGGAATATTGCCACTAACTCAAGCTCAATTAATCAAATGATTGAAGTGATGGAAAGTTAGTGAAGAACAAATATATATCTACGAATAATTCCAAACGTTTGCTATCACTTAATGATTAAATTATCAGTTAGAATGAATAGCCGAAGTATAAATCGATAAAATGAATAAAAAAAAAAATGAGAAGAACTTGGAGATATAACGTGAAATATTTTCATTCGTTACACGATCACATAAAATGCTCCCACATAAATTCAAACGACCTCCTTTTATTTTTATAAAATATCAAAACTTCATGTTATCCATTCTAAAACTTTCTCATGAAGAAATTCAGCGTTTTTTACTTTTTGTATCCCCTTAACCTTTCATTTCAAAAACGACTTATTCGGTATTTTGTACATAAGCGAGCCCTTAAAAGCCAACGGTCCGTGATTCCTGTGTGTACAGTTAACGATGGCATGCACCTGCAGATAACAGGTGTTAGTTTTGTGCTTGATGTGTATATAAGTTATCCTCATTGCGTTTCGTATTTGAGTGGCGCGTGCCACTCCATTACCGCTATTTCTTTGTTACCTTTGTCTTTGAAAATTTATTTTTTTACTGTCTGACAGCAAAGGTAATAAAAAAATCATATGAAAATTGATCCGAAAAATGGCATTTCCCTTCTCTACAAGGTCATAAAATCTTTCTTTATTCATAACCCATCAATTCTCATGTGATCCACTGTATCGCCTCATATAAAACATATTTCAACATCAAACTCACGTAGGGATAAAGAAAAATTGTCAAGTCAGGGGTTTCAGTCATAAGATCGGCGCGAGCGGATTTAAAAATTTCAGCACTACTGAATAGCTTATTTTTCACAGTAGAATACAAACTGTTTATCATGATTCTATTTCAAACAAAATATTTCACCTCGAAAACAAAATCAACACGCACTTGGACTGTCCTTTCAGAATAAATATGAATATAAACTCAATAACACACACGACACGTTGAGTTGTATTCCAAAACTCAACAAACATTACAAGTACATGCTCAATCCTGCAATAAACTTCCTGAACTATTTGATATGCCATTCAATAATGATTGTGGTCGCATATCATATATACAAATAAATATAAATATATATATTAATATCGGTTATCTAAGAAAAAGTTGGAATAACTATGAATCTACCAACAAATCGATTGTCGAGGTCATTATAATAACTTCCCCTGGTCGGGCGATTGCAAAACAAAACCAATTTGTATGCCATGACACAAAAGGAATTAAATGTACACAGAGTTTTTCGCTGTGTTTACCTTCAGATATTATATTACACACTCAATTCCTTCAGAATCTTTTGGTTATTCTCTTTCACTTTTATCCTTCAGTGGTTGATTAGAATTACATATATATATATATCACCTCATCAACCTCACTCATATAAAATAATTTTATAAAATTTCCAAATCACATTAAAATAAACTTCAACATTCCCACCAATTCCCTTTCATCTAATAAACTTCTAAAAACAACAACAACAATATTATCAAAAATTCAAATTCTCTTTGATTCAATTAGTCCAACAATATTCTTCTTTCAATTTTGATTCTTTCCAGATGAGTGTTTGATCTGTTTCATTCAACGTTTGTATATACTGAAACGTTGAACATGAATCATATGTGTCATGCAATGTGTTACGTAAGCCAGCAGTAGGGAAGTGGCTCACTACCACCACATATTATTCAGCTGCTCTTACTGATGCTGTTGCCATTGCTGATGATGATGATATGGTAGATACATAGACACGTTCTGTTCAATGTGTCTCCATATCTTACAGGACTACACACTCATTAATGTATGACTAAACATGTGGCCCTGTATTATATATTTATAAGACAATGATGTAAATATAAATGCATGTTGCACATACTGGCGGCTATAAAAAAAATGATTATCCACTTCCATCACCTATTAGTAGATGAAACGGATTACCGTTATGCATGATGCGTACATCTCCATATTCGGCTTCAATACCAATGTCAATTGAGTCGATTTCATCTCTTCTCATTCTGTTTATGTCACAACTCTTCCTGTTTATATCACTATAATCATCATAATTTCCACATTCATAAAACGTTTCAATAAATTATTTGCAATTAAATTGAATTCGTCTGTGACAAGCGAAACAGAAAAAAAAAAAGAAGATTTTTCACAGTTGAAAAGTCATTACAGAACACCTCAGACAATGGTTCCTGTGAATAATTGTCGTTTGCTTGCCAAATATCTACTCATCCATAAAGTTCACGAGTTCTTTTTTAATTTTTCCCTTTTTTTTTCCACTGTTTTTCCATTGTCCCAACGATCCTCTGATTAGTTATCGATATTTTCAATCTGAAAATTTTTCTTCCTTTCATTTTAATATGAAGCTGCACTGGAGTTTTCATTCCAAGAAATATATATGTAAGCAAAATATGTATGTCAAACATTTACATTTATATACATAGGCTGTATATGTAAATGCTGGGATATGTGGGTGTATAACGATGCCTTATAATGGCCCTGGGCGTTGAGCGAAATTTCCTCGTGTATCCGTAGTTCTTCGTTACTAAACACCAACCAACTCGTGAATCACTTGTCGGTGCTTTTTTCTTTCCTCGTTCCTCAAACGCACAAATGAAATGTGTACAGCTATGCTACACTTGCTCGCCTCTAACTTTAATGATATACTTCTGCAGTGATTTTTGTTCTTCCTGTATAATTGTAAAATCTGAAGGCATTAGTCAACCTTACTTATGAATTATTCATGTATATATATACATATATTATTTTTTCGCTGCTCTATATATCAAGTACTAAAAGTGTAGCCATGTTTGTAAGAAATATAGGGGAAACATTTAATCGTATATACGCATAGAATATATACACAAAGCGAGAACGGATAGGAACCGGGAAATACAGGACAAACATAAAAAAGTCTTGTAGCTTTTAGTTCCAGCTGACGATTAGGCACATTGTCGGGACCATTAAAAAATTTCTTGTGGCAGTCTTCCAAGCGTGCAACGACTCGACAACGATAGAGGTGCGGCCACCTTCTCCCTTTTACTCCTACTCTCTCTTGCAGGTTCTCTCTTTACTGTCCTCCCTCTTCTTTTGACCGCTTCAACGTTGTCGTCGCTTCCCGCCTCCAGACGAATGATGACGAACATTGTATAGTATCCCAACACGTTCCGGTTCACGCCCGGGAAGCATTATGGAAGTTCGCCGAGCGAAGTTCCTGGGGATTTTATTTTTGGTTGCTGTAAATGGTGATAGAACACACCCCAAAGTACTACTTAGATGTTCTCAACAAGGAGTGGAGAAGGTTCGGTAAAAGTTTTCAAAGATTCTTTTCACGTTGGTATGAGAGAAAGTGAAAAGCAGAAGAAAAACACGATGGGTGAAATGAGAAATTTAATAATCACACTGTCAGCATCAGTCAAGACAATTTGTATACATAAATTCATGTATTATGAGTAAAAACATGTGTCACTGTAATTCTTCAGCTGAAGACAACTTGTGTCTTTCAAAAAAAAAAAAAAAAGTGCATGTCCGTCAACCAGACAAACTTGAACGACGTGAATATCAGAATATTAACACGAAAAAATGGAAAACGAAGAAAAAGAAAAAAGAAAACACCACCATTAATAATACATTTTATTATTCTCATACAATGGGCTCGTCACTTTCATGCATCAGTTAACATTCAACCCTCCAGCATTTTTTTCCAACAGCCAATTAGAAAAGAAGTATAAACTTTTCACAATGTATATTCACAGTTATCAACGAAATGAGATTCACCAAAAATAAAAAGAGATGAAAAAAACAACACGAATATTTGGAAATTAATACTTTGACCTCTCTTGTAATTGACTTCAACGTCAAAGAATAGCATAAAAGCAATGTCAAAATAAAAAAGAATGTCAGTGTTGTACATGAAGTAAAACGAAAAATAAGAATTCATCTGGCAACGTGTAGATAAAACTTCAATCTCGAGATATTCGTAAATTACATGAACCAATAACGAACATAACAGCGGCCGTAAGAAAAAATGAACCGCGCCTTTTTCACATTTTTTTTTTCCTTCTTTCCCATTTATCCAACTCCCCACAACCTATTTTTGCGCTCTTAGTCATCACGCTTCATTATATCTCACGTTTTTTTTTTCTCCCTCACTTTTTTCTCATCAAGATACTTGGCAATGCGCACTATACGTAAAAACATGTAGCTGAGAAGGATAAAATTTGTTGGATTAATCAAGATCGACCGTCAAGAAGGTGACGAAGTAAGCAAAAACTCCAATGAAAAGAAGAAAACGAGAAAATATATCATCAATATACAATAGTCCAACTAGGACTATTTTAATTTTGAATTTTAATCAACATCAAATCACTAAAGAAATGCCAAATAAAATCCAAAAAAAGAAATCCTTTTTAACATCAATCAGTAGATAATAATCTATCACAGCTGGAGCATAATATCAGAAGTTAATCAGACAATGAATGCCCGGATTTCATATCAACATCTACCAACATATTGTTGTCAGCTATTCAATATGCATGTATCCCTATCACATCGTGCACATACACAAAGTACTTCTGCCATTGAAAAGCTTGATTGATTTGACAGATTCATCCAATTGATCGCCATGCTCAATATCCAGAACTAAATCAATCCATTGCTTTTACAAATATTGATGAACAATGGATGCTAAATGGACCGATCACACGACATGATTCATTAACACATTTAACCACCAAGAATAAACAGAATTGTCAAACAAAATAGTCCTGCCTCGCGTGTCTAATTCCAACTCACTAAAGATAATAAAACAAAAGTACAAACACAAACTCATACATAATTTGGAATAACCCAAAACGTGTTGAAGCAGCAATATTCTCTCCACAACAACGAATTTCCCTCACATTACGCAACTACTGTCTCATTATACACAAAATCATCAAGTACTTAAGCACACAATGCATCACTTCATCAAACAACAGTGTGATATAATTGTGTCATTTGAAAAATATAATTCTGCATTTCACTACATTCATTATTTCACCATATTAAACAATATTCCAAGCAATGATTCATTTTACAATGGTATAACAATTCAATACAATGATTGTTGATACATAATATCACTATCAAAGCCACATATATATGAGAATTCTGAAATAGAACGTTTCATTCTATCAAAAGCAGCGTTTCACGAATGGCGTGTCAATTTGCGGCTGAACATATACTTGGTAGATAAATAAATGAGATAGATTATACATATATATATGTATATATATATATTATAACGAACAAGGGGCATAAGGAACGTGTGTAGGATGAGAAGGAAACGACTGAGCGAGAGAGTGGAAACGAGAAAAGTGATGGAAAACGACGATATTGATGTTCGCCGGTGTATGTGTTACTGCTATCGATTGCAATTGCAGTGACGCATATCCAACAAGATCCAAGTGATAGAACAATCAGCATAAAAAACCAGTAAACTCTTGTACATATATACATATGCATATATATATACATATATATATGTCCAATCTAGTTATATAGGCCGCGAAGAGTCCACAATTTATTGTATTCGATTTAACTTGAAGTTAAATCAGGAAAAGAGTTTCAATGTTCGTTTTCACTCAAATTACATCACAAAACCTTCACATCAAATTTTATAAATCTGATATTCACCCTCAACATTACCAATCACTTGATTTACATAATCAACATAATTTGTACAGAAACTAAAGTTAATATGGAAGAAGAAATAAACAAGAAGAAGAAGAAGAAGAAAACTTTGAAGCTGATGATTATCACATTACATGAAGATATATTTATGTTTGTATGTACATATATATAGATATATATATATATATATATATATATATATCAATTCATCGGTTGTTCTCAGAGTAAACAGTGGCTACGTTCATAAATACGATGAACACGATGGTTGAAATGACATATGCGATTCACGTTTCGTCAGTGAGATTAATCACATTAATTGCAGACAGAGACACATGAAACTCTGGATTACTAATGAGGCGAAATGTCAAGTACCTACCTAGAAACGATTCAACTTGTATCACACTTTATGTATATATATGGATACATATATATTCATGAATAATCAATCAAATGCATATAAAAAATATGCTCGCATTTATTATGAAATTCTCCCACTAATAATTATAATTTCTATGCAGGAATAATTAGCAATTCACATTAAAACACATAAAATAAGACATCACTGACAAATGAAAAAAATTTTTCCATGAAAATAAATGAAGAAATTGTCCTCAACTAAAAGTACTCTGACCTGTGTAAAATAATTAAAGAAATGAAAAAATTCGGAATAATAAACTAACCAACAAGACACGACAGAGTGCAAGAAGATGCACATCTAGATTGCATTTCTCGCCAATTCAGCTGGTTAAAAAGTTGACGTCAGTCTTTAACATTATGTCGCTTGACATAATTTGATTTAATACACTTGATATTATGAAAATTCTCAAATCATAGTGGATAAAATTATTCTCATATCAGCCATAGTTAAATGATATGAATAAAAAATAAAAATATGTCAACAATCAATTTTTATGTGTTCCATTATTCACAAAAATTATATTGTTGCATTTACTGTTACAATATAAAAAATAGAATAAGTCAGAAGAAAAAAAAAAGGAAATCGAATTATTGATCGTTAGTGTCAATGAAACAAATGGACTTTAAATATATCAATGAACAAAACCTGCCAGTACAAACAATAAAATTTCATAATTGAATTATAACACTTCATTGTCACCCGAAATTTAATTGCACTTTTACTCTTTCTCTTTTTCCATTTTCATTATTCTCATGAATACCAAAAATTCCCAATAGGAAAAACCAGACACTGCCTACCCCTCTCATTCAAAACATATTTTTGATTAAAATCTTTTCATCCTTTCGTTAAAAAAAGAAATATCTATACAATCACACACACATATACATTGTTATGTCATTATTTTTTCACGTTTTATAGTAAATAATTTTGAATGTGACTCACCTCGGAAGCGGAAGAGAAGTCGGCAGGCGTCTTCAGAGGGGGCAAAATTTTTCGTAACCAGATTGAAGAGAAGAATGAAGAGAAAAGAGAATGAAGCAAAAAAAATACATAAAAAAAAAGGTAGAGGAGAAGTGAAAAAAAAAACAATGTGCAGGAGGGAAAAAAAAAGGGAATGAGAGACGAGGAGTGCGTGAAGATGAGGAAGAGAGAAAGGAGCGACAGGTCTCCCACGCAACCTCCACCGCCCTCCCGCTCTTCACTTCTTCTCCTCATTCTACTTTGCTCTCGGCCGCGGATCGAAGTTTCAACTGGGATTTTAAACCGAAAGAAAAATCTCACTCTACTTCATATCACGCACGCGCAAATATTGTCCAGAATATACATATACATATATATATAAATATCAGACATACATATTTTTCTCCAACAATTTCATGTGAATATACAAATAATAAATCTATATAAATTACCTGAATAATCAATAATTCATGGCTATTTATTTATATATAATATCAAAGAACGGATTTGTTGATATTTATTGAATAAAATATGAATTGTGAATCACTCACAACACACAAAAGAATATGAGAAATTTTTTCCCATATATTTATATTCCTGCCTCTTTCATTTTCCCTTTTTCTTCTTTCTGTTTTAATAAAATATCTTTCATAAGATTCCCAAAATCTGACATCTCAACATTGTCACAAATACTTTTGATATTTAAGTGTGTATGCATATGTGTACGTGTGTGGGTCGTCAAATTCTCGGAAATTTGTGTTTGCAGTCATGTCACGTACAACTAGTTGTATATTTTTTCCGCCAAGAAGTCATTTTCAGTTTATTTCTATTCATTTTTTTCTTATTTTCACGTTATCTTTTTTTCTTTTGCTTCAATCCTACATTTTTGTTTTGAAAAACTCAATGGTTTCGCTTACTCGACACTAAAATAAATTCATCGTATACATGGACATATATATATATATATATATGTACATGTATATTAGGAAACAAAGACAAAGATTGAATAGAGCGGAAATAATAACGAAAGAAAGAAGAAAAAATAAATAAATAAAATAAAAAAGAAAGAAAGAACCATTGTCAGAGTAATCATAATAAAAATTACTTTGTCCAATGCCTGGCTCTGCCAATCATCTGTCCACAGTGGTCATTTAATTTCCCAGTTTTTTTTCTCAAATACCCCATTTGAATATGAATGTCACAATTGACAATAAAATTGATGGAGAAAAAACAAATCCCAACAAGAAATATTACTAAACAATTAAATAGAATTAAAATAAAACAAATTATTTTCTATCCTCAATCACACAGAAACTCTGTCAAATGAAAGAGAAAAAAAAAAAACGCCAAAGGTGTCAGTAAAACGCGCACACAATGCGAATTTTAATCATCACAATCATTCTAGGTGATGCACTTGAAAAGAGAATGAAAAAAATTCCAAAGTAATATGAGAAAAACAATGAAAAAAAAATAAAACCGAATAAGAATAACGAATATTTCAAGCACTTTGTCAACAATTGTCAATAAAACAATGAAAAATTCAAATTGACGCGGAATAAAAAGTGTAACAAAAAAAAAATGAAAAGAAATAACATTAACAATGATATAAAAAAAACACACCATACACGAATGAGTGTTTAAATGCAACTGTGCTCCCTTCGTTCGGTGTTTCGGTGCTGGAGCACCGAAGTCTCGAGGCCAAGGGTCGGTAGCACTCGGTTATGTTCGTAAATACTCGGTTCTCTTGTCGATATGCCCATAGACACGGTATATATATCTATGAATATGTTACGTCGCTCGCGCCGACTATGTACTTGTGGATTGCACACGCTCGACGCTAGTGGCGATAGTGGCGCGATGATAGTAGTAGAGGGGGGATTGTGAAAGAAGTGAGGAGAAGCTTTTCTATCGTTATACATAATGCGAATACTACGTGAGTCGAAAGAAGTGGAGAGGGGAGTGACGCGCGCCGATCAAAGCCATAGGATCCAGCGGGCAGACGCGCACAAAGCAGGAAGCGCGTTAGTTGCATATAAGTGGGGATGAGGCGCGTGACACAAACGGTTATATGGCGCTGTAGCAAGCTCAAGCACAGGCTGATATGAGGGATGTTGCAAAAAGTATAGATGGGAGGGGGAAGAGTATATCTTATATACTATCTCATACGTCAGCATTCGTCACTATGTCAAACCGACGTACGTCAAATCTCTAACGTCTATAACATTATCACACAGATACACAAGAGTTCAAAAATTTCTTCATCGTTCACCTCCACTCTCTATTCCTATTTTTTTTTCTCTCTCCTTTCTCCACAAGAATATCATTCTCTATAGGAAAAGAACTTCAACAACAATTTTGTCCCTATCGCGCGCACACATTTCTACATATGAAAATAAAGCAAAGATGAAAAATGAAATTTTATCAAACTTTGACAATTTTTACAAACTATTTGAATAATTTTGTTCGCACAACTTCAGCGCCAGGAAAAAAAATGAAACTTTTATTCAAGCTTCGCCTCTACCTTTATATCTTTCTCACTTTTATTTATTTTTTTCCTTAATGTCATTTATATCGACTACTCATAACACTGCGTGCGTTCACAGTCGTTTAACTGAAAGCCTAATTGAGCATTTGCATCAACATACTCGCAAGAAATTATCACTAATTTACATACAATTTAAATATTTGCTTCAACCGAATTCATCTCTATTCTCGACTTCTTCATTACTTTGATGATGTCACATGCATTATATATTATTCACGTCGTATGATTGATTATTTCATGGTCTATATCTATAATAAAGATGTTGAGAGAATTTTAAATATCTAATATATTGTTCTGACCTGAATGTTGAATTCAATGACTTTCAATTCATGATAGCAACTCAATTGATTAAATTTAGTATATCAGTGAACCAGAGAGTAGATGTAGAGGTCGATGCTCGCGCCTAAAACGCGCAACTCAAGTACCGAAAATGATTTCGAAAGGTTCAAGTGCAATCAATATCAAATTAAATTAAATCTTTTGTTCTATTAAAAAATAAAGAAGAAAAAAACAAACCTGTCACGAACAAAATTCAAGTCATTTAATTTTCCCATTAAATAACAACGAACAATAATAAGTGTTTGTCAATTCACCTTTCATTCATTAATTACACAATAAAAACACGCAATTAAATTTCCACGATTTCAGATAACAATTAAATTACAACTTTCATTATGTTTTCAACCATCTGTTATTCAACAAAATGAAATATAAAATTATGTCGGACTAATTCCCATTGCACTTCATTCATAAAGTTTCATAATTCAAAAAAAAATTCTACATTCAACATAACACGCAGCTGATGATCCTCTAACAATAAAAATTGTCAAATCAATAATTTCGAATTCTTCAATGTTCACATTCAATTAATATCTTTATTTTTATACTTTCCACTAAAAATCATTGCATAACATTTTTCATAATTATTTTCCTTCATTCACTCTATTTATTTATACATTCTACTTCCACATCGTAACCTGAATTCGAATTAAATATGTGCACTGACACCTAACACACATCAGTGCACGGCCATATTTGTAAAAAATATGAGGTCGACAACGCGCGTATATATGAAAGTGCATTCAAAATAATTTTAAATATGAATTTCTAAGAGACCTGGTAAGAACAGACAAAGCTGTCGAGGATACAGAGTGCTCTTAGAAACCCAACAATGTACATAGCCGTAATATACAACGTATTCATGCACTGTAAACGCATCTGTGTAACGAAAAAAAAAAAAAAAATCATTTTCTCCACATTTTCCAATGTAAAAAACATGACACACTTTGTAACACACTTTTGACAAAAAGAAGAAAAAAACAGAAACAAGCAAACAAACAAAAATAAAAAGAATCTCATTCTGTTGTTCACAAGTTGAAACAACAATTCGATGAATATTCCAGAGAAAAAAAAAATTGTTCTCACGTAGATATAAAATAAAAACTGAAATTTGTATGAACGTAGGCGAAACGTCGACTCATTCCAACGTGCCTTATTTAGAAACTTTACGGGCGTGATAATAGACAGATTTATGAGATGGCTTATCGATTTTCGGTTAAATCCAATTTTCGAGGTCAACACGCGAGAGGAAAATCCCCTGCTATCATCAGGATAACACAAGAGACGAAAGAGACGCGCGACAAAAGATGACACACAAGTGTTAAGATACACAAAAAGGAAGTATGAGCAAAAGCCAGGCTGTACTGATATCTTCGATGCTTTATAAAGTCTTCAAAGAAGTAAAGGAAAGATTCAAGTATGAAATCAAAATAGGAGTCATAAAATATAGCAAAAGAATAAAGACAAAAATAGTTTTACAGCTCGTACCTTATATGCATATATCACACAATTCGCGCCAAAGCCAAGAGCGATAACAGACGGCGCGGAATTCAAATCGGTAACTTTATTTATTTCTTCTTTTACAAGCAGCCGTGGGTATCGTTGATACAGTCACAGATGCATATATATTTATATGTGTGTGTGTGTGCGGGCTACATTCGGATCGTGTTCACTTGAGTGAGCTCTTGAATTGATCTAAGCCAATTGGATACGATTTTTCCTATCCAACACATGAGCTATTCTACATCTAATATTATCCATCGCTTTCTTCCTATTTCGTTTTAGTTCACTCGAGCAAAAATAATTTTTATCTCCCTCAACGACAAATATAAAGAATGAACCGTTGATAAATTACATATATGTAAATTAATCACTAAAATTTTAATGTTTTCCTAAAAAAAATTAATAACTCACAAATGTTTATGTATAAATGAAAAAGAAGGTAAAATTAATTATTCCATACAAAAATAATTATTTTCACCTTTTTTCAAATGAGTCAAAAAAAAAAAAGAAAGAAATTTGAAATAAAGCAAAGTAAAGAAAATAATTTGATGCATTGCACTGTGTATTTTATATTTCAGTACATAAATCAACCCCTTTTCTATCCTTATGCAACTTCCTCTGGCCATTATTTTTAATGTATATTACATATATATAAATTAAACATTATACCAAACGTTGGGATAATATAGCTATGTGCATAAACCGTTTGAGCACAGAGGCAGTAACTCCAAACGGCCAAATGTTTACAAGTGCTATTCCGGGATGGCGAGTTAAACGCGGTTAACGTAAGCAAACTTCGAACTTATACGCAAGATTTTGCATACCTCACCAACAGCGAATTAACAACCTCCGCCATATGATAAATCCCAACTGTAATAACGTCACTGTAACGACTGGCGTAATAATTCCATTGCATTAATTCTTTTCTTCTTTTTTTCTCTCCCGCAACCAAAATCCCATTAAAATCCAAAATTTTGATTTCATTCACGCTCACACTCTTGTTAAATGCCAAATATTCAAATATTCCAAACAATTACAAATCTCTCAACAAACAGTTCATTCGTTCACACAACTTTATCAACACACAAAGTCAATAAAAATGAACGCACCCAAATCTCTTTTATACATCATTCGAAAGCTATTTCTCTTCTCTCAATTTCAACACCCAATACAATAACCCAAAAGAATTTCTTTCAATAATTAATCTCAAATTGACTACAATATAAATATCATGAAATCCATGGTAAATCGAAAAATGTAATGAAAAAAGAAAATTCCACCATTCTCAACTTCATGATTCTAAAATTTCATCACGTAACACATAAATACAAACAAAAGAATAACATCGCCATTAACCAACCTAAAATACACATATATAATTTCAGTTTGTCCCCTTATGTTACACACATACATCATACCGTCCACTCATAAGTGTAAAGAGAACGTGAGGGATTCTATATAGAACGCGGGCATATGTGACATGCACCTGCGAGCCAATTGGACCGCAAGTGGGGATAGACATATGTTTGTCACTCAAGGGAATTAAATATTATTTGGTCCTTCTCTCTCTCTCTCAATATATATATCATACCGTCGAGCAGATTCGAATATAATTGCAATATACATCTCGTTCGCTATCCAAACTATTACTACGAATTTCAATTCGCAATCACTTAACGTTTACATATAAATAATTCATCAGGGATTTTTCATATTTGTGGAAATTTAAAGCACAGCAGGTCATGCCGATAGCTCAAAGACAAATCATTATATACAAAACAATAAAAAAAAATAAGAAAGAAAGAACGAAAGAAAGAAAGAAAGAAATAAAGAAAGAAAAAAAAAGTTTCTTCCTGCAAGACAGTAATGGCAAAAGAGTACTCATGTGGTAAATACCACGTGACATTTAAAAGTTGGCATTTATCCGGGTTGCGAATAGGGCGGACTCAAAAGTGCACTTTAACATAAAAATAAATTCCAACAAATCATATATGTCACCCACCAGATTTGTTCCACTATGTCATTGCAATTACGTGACCATTGCTCCATTAACACTTCTCCAATATCAACTTTAAAGCCACTTTGCTATAATGCATCATCTCCTCATCCGTATTAATATTAAATCCAAATCTCAATATAAATATAAACAAGAAAAATAAAATCTACTGAAAAATAACAGAACAAAATAAATATATTTATGAAAAAAAAAACTAAAAAATCCAATTTAATATACAACCGTAAAATTAAATTTATTCACAAAAACACGAATACAAATAATAACCACACACTTCTCCATTAAATTCAAATGGGTGAAATGATAGAAAAAAAATAATAAAAAAAACGTTGATATGAAATCAATAGCATGGGTTATTGGAAACCAGAATTTTCAATGAATATTGTAATACAACGGATATACATCTGTTGCAATCCGATGAGATTTTATGACAATATTGCGTCATTGTAGCTGTATAAAAAAAAAAAACTCCACAATTTTTATTTTATTTTTTCGTCATATATGTTGCATCCATAAGTAATTTAGAGAGATAGAAAAAAAGCTCCACACGAAACCTACGTCTCGCAAATAAATCGACTGCATGATAAAAAGTTCAAGACGACGATTCACAGTTCGATATATACATATATATAAACCCGTACCTATCACATAGACATACATAAACGTGCACATTCACGTGTATATACCATACGTCCAAATATTATCGGCGCTGAGTATATTTATCGTGCCAGCCCGCTCGTTCGGGTTTCCGGTGTTAACATTTATTTATGGTACCCGCAGCTACGTTCTATAGTAACCTGCCACACACTAAACCATACAAGCACACTCACATACTATATCAATGAAAATTTTCGTACATTATATAAATACATATATATATCCACGCTTATATCGATGAAAGACATGTCCTGTCTCACGACATTTTTCTACATCACACGTGAATGAATATAAAAATGATAAATGAAAAGAAGATGAACGAAAGAAACCCAAACAATTTATAAAAAAAATCTATCTTGAGTAATTAGAAAAAAAAAAGAAGCACAAGAGGATTTTTTTTAATTTCTTCTATAAATATTTTTCGTTAGCATTTAATATTTATTCACCATGTCAATGTTATATTTCCAATAATATTATTTATCTATACATATGCACATATGTATGAAGCCTGATAGTTAACTTTTCATCAGACTATTAGCACCAAATTGGTATGTGTAAGCTTTATATTGTTTCAAGGCTTCCTCTGTTATAGAGACTGATGTGATTAACATCACATGCTTTACTTTAACGCACCCTTATGGCAACTGGACCTCAAATTTTTTCGAGGTTTCCTTGTCCACAAACATCAACTTTTATCATTGTAAAGTGTCCTTACAATTAATTTTCATTTATTTTCACATAAAGTTTCAATAAATATTTCATATAAATTCATCACTATTATCTAATCCACAAATTCACAATATTTTTTTCCCATCTCAATTGCCAAAGTGTTGATCAATAAATAGAAAATAAAATCAATTAGGTCATCCAATCCAGAGCAATGAAAAAAAAATAAAAATTGGAGATGATGAAGGCAACGTTGAACAACATAATAGAGTCAATTGAAATTGATCGTATCACGATTGTCAATATTTTTTGTTCATATCAAGAATCATAGGAGAAAATAAATAAATAAAATTCACACCTCACTAATACAAATGCAATACAAATTTTATCATAAAAACAATAAATCATTATAAATCATCAACCCAATTCCCTATCTGTATTTAACTGTCTACATAAACAATAATAAAAATCCCATACAATAAATAAAGCACACGTTCTTAATAAAAAAAAAAAAATATCTAAGCACAAATTATTTTCCACCAAAAGATTAGAAATCTATACAAAATAATATCCCATCGATTTTATCGAGTATGAAAGAGAGAATAAGAGAAATAGGAATGGAGAGAAAAAATGTATATGAAAGTGTGGAATGGGGGTGGAATGAAGGTTCTCTCAAGCAACAGCTGTCGAGTCACCTGTTCAAACAGCCATACTGTTCCCGATATCAATTTACGTTGCCAAGCGTGGACATTTCCTACAGCCTTTTTCTTTTTTTTTTCCTTTTTTTTCATCCCCTTGACTCTATTACTTCAATGTTCTGCACTTTATCTCACTTTAATTCACATATAACACAAAGTGGACTATTGCTTTCGATAAATTATACCAATGAAATACTTTCAAAGCGAAATTAAAATAAAAAATATATTTATAATCATCAATAAGTATTGAAAATATTTGAAATATCATTTCAGAAATGAATTAATTGAAATTTCGAATTTATCATCTTTCTATGTGTATTTGTTTCTCTTCCACTTTCCACCCACTTCTAATTTCCAATTGAACAATTGTATATTAATATGTCACAAATATCTAATTAATAAATTCCAAACGTCATCTACATAATACGACATTAAATATTCAATCAACTATTCAATATGTAAATATCACAGATGGAAAAATCATATCAATAATTAATATAGTTAGAGAGTGTGAAGGGGAAAATGAGGGTGAGTTGATATTACATGGATAAGTATCTGTAGCAGCGGGACTGTAGATATGAGGGTAGAGGAACAAGTAACCCCCAGGCACCCAATCATCTCTCAAAAGTCAATCTTCATTAAAAGCCGAATTCTGAAACGGTATGGGGTGAGTATAAAGATAGCGATCTGTCTGTAACGTTAAACGAGAGATGAGAATGAGTCAAGACATTTTGGAATAGATGGATGAAATATATATATATATATATATATATACATATATATACATATATATAATACATAACAGAGTGAAGGGAGTTGGAGAGCACGCGAAAAATAAGTTGTAACGGAGATCGAGGGTTGAAACGTGAGTGGAGAAGAAAAAAGACGAAACAATGATATCCCCAAGAAACAAAAAAAAGAAATAAGAGGAAAAGGAAGAGAAAAAAAAAAGAGGGGAAATATCACGCAAAATTCATGAACAGTGGATGAGATTGCGGAAGCAGTAAAAAGTATTCATGAGAATATCTAAATCATTTTCGAATTCATATCTTTTTCAAAACCTTCAGAATGACATCAAAATAAGAAAAGGCCATTTTACATCACAATCATTTTGACTTGACTTTCAAATAATTGAAGAATTCAAGTGCCAAAAAAATATAATAATCGAAGAAACTATTAAGCATGTAATAATAATGCACGAAAAAATTCATAACTCATCAACCAAATGTCAATTTAATTCAGACAATTAACTTAAATAATTCAACCATTCAATACACAACTAGAGTTGAGAAAAAAAAATAGTCACTCAAATCTGAGACAGACATAGTCTAAGCTGAGTGGTCGTCCATAGATTATTTCTTATATATGACACACACACACACACAGACATCGACATCCATCTCCAACAAACTATACAAGAAATGGCTTGGACAAATTGAGAATAGAAAATCAGAACACGCAAACTTGCGTGTCGTTGCTCTGTAACTTCAACTCAGAAACCCATGGGGCATCACGAAAAAAATGAAAATAAACCTAAAACCAACAAGAAAAATAAGAAAAATGAAGAACAAATGAAATAAAAGTCAGATAACCGAGTAGAAACGCCAAAGTTAATTATACCAAGTGAATTAATTCAGTTATTTGTCTGAATTCAGAGATTTTCCATTTTCAAAATAATCATTTATAAATTAATTAATCTCCAGACATAAAATACAAACAAAATAAAACCAAATAACCACAAGACACTCTCATCTTCATACAAACAACCAACAATTGATAAAATCCCCAATCAATCCCAAACAATTCTAAAAATATCATAAACCATCATCTGACATAAATAACAAGAATAATTCTCATCACGACTATCAAACTGGCACATTCAATCATTTTTCAGAGATAAAAAACATTATCTAAAGACAATTCATCAATACACAATAAAAAAAAAAAAAATAAGGAGGGGAGAAGAAGAAAAAGGTGAAGGTGGCGGTGACGAAGCAGATAATACGGCAATAAACAATTACTTAAGTCACTGTTACATACGTGACACACCCACGCATTAACTAGAGTAGCCGCGTGCCGCGCCCGTACTGTTCACATATATCTACAATAACATTGGTGGGTTGGGCCCGAAGGTTCACCATTAGTGAGTTATAACGTCCAAGTGTGATATAACTATACAAATGCGAATAAAATTGACATAAAACTACTACTAATACACTCACTAAATATTCAACTGGCCGAAGCATCTTCATCATCATCGATTATCTACATATTACTCATTGCTTTAGTTTCTATTCTCATTATTACATAGCCAAATAAATATATTGAAACTATATAAACATATACTTTTATTTCTATTGTGTAAACATCAGTTTCATTATTGGAATCAATTAACGCACGCAACTTGAATTGCGATAATGTATACAAACAATTAATTCAATCTGTTAAAGTAGAAACTATCAGTTTTACTGTACGACATTTGCTTTCATATCAACGTTTCCCAACTCATATATATTTATACTTCAGACATCAAGTGTTTTATTTTGCATTTTCTTTTTCTATTCAAAACACTCGTAGTATTCTATATCTTTTATTGAAAGCGATTTGAATATTCCTGAATGTTTGATGAGTGAATAAAAACGTTTGGTAGCACACTGGAATTTATCACAGTCATATTCTTCATCACTTCTTATTATTTTATATTCTCAATCGCTCATTACCAACAACAATTCGATATTAACTTCAAAATTTCCATTGACACACAATCTAATTTTTTTATAATAATCTTCTCAACCCATTAGCTCAACAATAAATAAAATAATTAAAATTCAATAACAAAGCATCCAAAACATCAAAAGTTTCCTACCAAGTAGTGCAAACAAATAATCTCAGACACAAACAAAACAACTCGACAATTTAACACGAAATATAAATTTTAATTGCACAAAATACAATTCTTCAAAGCATCCACAAATCCCCTTCAACCTCCTGATTATTACGGCAATTAATTCAATGATATGATAAACTGTTAGTAAAAATACGAAAAGTAAATTAATGAATTAATAAAACAATACCTCAACAATTAAAACATAATTCAGCCAGAAAAAAAAATTCCCACGTGAACTAAAATAAAATTTCCTCACGCATTTATAAAACCAACTTATCATAATCCCAATACAAATCTCCAGCAACCAACATCTGATATCCATTACCAAACGCTTACATCACAAATAACGCTCAAGAAAAAAAAGAAAAAAACTATTCGTCAAATGATACAAGTCATTATAATATATTTTTGAGGAGTGGCTAACTCATGGTTTCCCCTCAGGGACAATATTCTTGCATCGCAAAATTATTGTAGCCATGCATCAGGGTGCAGCCAGGAAGCGTGGCGCCATTAGTCGCCACGTATAATTCCATCCTTGTCCTCCAAGGATAATTGCCTCGACTAATGCTTTGTTTCCTTTCTCCCCATACTCCTTTCTATATTCCTCCTCCACCCCTTTTTTTCTTCTCTTTTCTCTTCTTCCACCGCCACCACCCTATTTTACTGTGTACTCATTTACGTTTTACCATTTCTGTGACGTTTTACCATTCATGAATACAATCATTCCCATTCTTCATTTAATCCGCACTATTTTAGTATCATTATCATTATACCCATAAATACATTTATAAAATCTAAACATAAACCAATTGATGTATTATACTCAAATGACAATAACAAAAATTAACATTAAATTTATGAACACATAAATATTGTATTGATTATTCAAATAATAATCTTCTTTCATTGAGAATATAAATTAATATAAATTTTCATAAATTTGTATAATTTCTACCGATTGTGCAATGGCTTTTATCTATATCTATATGTATGTATAAGATGACATTTCAAATGGTTAGCGAGAGACTATTAGAGACGACACAACTATATCTATATGGTATGCCTATATAATCCCACAGGAACATCGTGCAACCCGCCCAAAACCGGTATATAGAACGATTACCATAGAGATTGCCCTCCGATGCGCGGCTCGCTAGTTGCGTTATACTCCCCATTCCCTTTCACCCTCACCCACTTGTCCCATTCCCTCTCACAGCCATCATAATCCATTGCAAATTCACTTCTCTGGCCGTGACTGTTACAGATGACAAAATCGGTCTAGTTAGAAAGGGATTTGTTGTATCGTGACGTTATGTCATCTGTACAATTTCAACTGAAAAATTTTAATTGACGTGTATAGATACGGTGATGAATATAACAAGCAACGTCAATTGCATAAGCCCAAATCGTGAGCACATAGCGAAAAATAATTGGCAAATGATTATCTAATCTTGGGCTTCGTTAACATTACTAGTGGAGTTATACGACTTTCACAATTTACTGATTCAAAGATGAATTCATTTAGAGTATTTAAAAATTATTGGAATCTTTATTTTTTCTTTCATTTATTCATCCCATTGACACTTGTAATAATCTAAATATCAAAAATTTCATACAATTCAACAACAACATATTGCAATATGTTAAATGTTGTGTTCAATAATATTCTTTATGGTTATATTTTTGTTTACTTGCCCAAAGAACTCATGTTATATCATAAATGTCAATTCTGTATATCATATAAATAAATTTTAAAGGTTCGTGCACGAGTGGATATGAAATGTCGAGTATTCCCTGTGAGCTCAAACTCTTTATACACCCGACCCTATTCAATATCATCTATTTTATTATTTCATATTCCTCTACATACGTGAAAATCATGGCTCTACACTAAAACTGCACCAATTCCACTTCACCTATTACAATAACTCATCACACTCGTTCATATCACGACAATTTCTATTTTTTTTTCCCACTAAATCCTTTTTCCCCCCACAGACAATTATAAATTACCAGAAATAAATATAAATCATTTCTGACAGGAAAAATGCAAGATAAAATAAAAATGATAAATCCACCACGATGACATCAAAAATGATAGTGGAATTATAATAGTTAAACTGGTTTAAATATGGGGGTGACATCGCACCACCATTCTCCTCTCCCCCTCTTTTCAAAAAGTGGACTTAACCTATTTGAGTCAGCTGCGTGTACCCGTTCAATGTTGTACCGTCTCTATTGATCGAAGCACACGGTGAGGCATAGAGTTACAGGCCACTGGCGTCAACGATCTTGCTCGTTCTCATTCTCCCTCTCACAAATAGACAGACAAGCACACTCCTGATGCTTCAACCCATCTTCGTCGCATCCAACATCCCATACAACCATTCTACATATATGCAATAATGCCAACAACGACCATACACACCATACCTCATCCTCTATATTCCAACATATTTGTGAAGACGTCTATCATGTTGGAACCTATTGCTTCAACCATTCCAAACCCTTCTCTCCTCGTCCATCTCATTATCCAAACTCTATATATATATAAATATATATATATTCATCCAACAAGTGTCGCTTCTTCTTGTCATTCACCATCTTAGAGGTCCTCATTCAACAATGTACCCAACTCCAAATCCTTCAATTTCCTATCAAATACATTTTGTGCATCGATTAAATCGTTCCCTGGAATGTGTGCAAACATCAATCTCAACCCTCTGGCTTGCACTCAATCTGTACACTATTGAGTCAAGCGTAGAAAAGGGTAAAAAAAACCACACGAAAAAGGTTTCCAAGCCAAATTCGAATGATGAAAACTGACATCTGCTAAACTAATTTCGCAAGTAAACACAAAATGACAATTTCATTATGTTTTTTTTCATTTAACTGATGAATTCACTTCTTCTTTTTGGTATTCTTTCATATAATATATTAGATTCAATTCCACTAAGGTGTTTGTAATTGCTTTGTTAAGTAGTTATTTAGTTGGTTCACTGTAAACTCTTCACTCGCACTCATTCTACCAATTTGATTCTAAAGCTTCTCACCACCACCACCACCACCACCACCATCACCACCACTGTTGCTATAACAATGCATTTCTACCAGCTACTCGAATTGCCATTCGACGATTGGATAGTAAAACCAAGTACACTATAACTTAATCGCTTTTTACTCACAAAAATGATTATGTTTATTAAACATGTTTATCATCATTGTGTGGTTGGAATTGTGAATTCTCTCAGTTGATATTACACTTCTATGCAATTATATTTGTATTAATTTTCACCACTGATACAAACTAATTTCGAATTTCATATAAACATTAATCCGATTAACGTAGACATTAACCAAAATTTTCAGTGACACTTTGATATTTTAATTGACTTTTAACATTCTAAAAACATTTATTACCTATTTAAATGTATTAATGTCATGTTCATAATCAAAATATATATCAAAATTAATGTAATATTCATAATAGATCATCGTATTTTGAACAGATAGATAATATATCCATGTTATTATATTTATCCAAGTGAATAAAATGAACATCAAAGATAATTAAGAGCCCCTCGGGTATTTTCAATGAAACTCAAATACTCACATATAAATGCCTAATAAATCATGAACATTTTACCCAGCGATACACTCTAGAAATTTTCCATACCAAGTTAAATTGTTTTAATTTAATATAAAAAGAAGATGCATCTTTATAATCCAGCATATTTTATCATCAGTCAATAGAGAATTCTGTGGAATATATTCTGGGACTTCCATTAAACAATTATTGAAAGAAAAAAACAAATCCAAGCAAATTAATTAAATTTCATTACAAACTAACGTAATATATTCACAATATCAATATCGATTGTCGTGTTTGTATGTTTTTCATGTATATTATCAAATCAATAATTCAAATAACAGTATCGATACGTGATGGTGAAAATGGAGCTCGACATTTAGTAGATAATGACTTAAATACATTAGCTAAAAATACCATTTTCGGATAATTGAGTTAAGCAGATAATGTCAGCCTTTATACAACAAAAAAAAAAAAACGAAGCACCAATGAAGAGCAAATATTTGAAGTTACATCACGAAATAAAAGTAATTGTGAGTTTCACACTATCATATTTTATATTACAGTAAAATTCGAAGACTCATTTTATAAAATTTCCCTTCCTCCATTACATTCTCAATTTATTTCGATAAAAAAATTAGCATTTAGATTGTGTTCATCATCACAACATTTGTATCAATTCCTGAATAATATATAAATTTCCACATGCTCCAAACAACTATGATGAGTTCCATTGTCCATGGTGTCAATCGATCGAAAAAATATCTCCCCATGTACATCCATTCACAGCCCATCTCATAAAAATACTCAAGGCAATAACTACAATCATTTCCAATGACCAAAAATGCCACGAATGAATCACCTCAGATAATTTCACAAATTTAACAACAAAAATGAAAGCCAAACAAAAGAGTACCAGGGGAGGTACATCGAAAAAAAAAGAGAGCATAAGGAGCGAAAAAAAAGCCAGAAATAAATTTCAATTCATTGTTAAAGAATGACTCTCCGGTTGGTGAATAGGTCGCGACTATTCCAGCATATTGTACAACCAGAACCTCATGCGCTTCAGCATGACAAGGACACTTCTATAAAATCATGACGTGCACATTGGCCCATTTTCTCAAAGGCACAGGAATGCATAGCAACTTTACTCGGCGCGTGTTCAGATGGGCGAACGTCGCGGTGAATCGATCTATGTCACGTGCGCGGTGTTGCGCTGTGGTTACGATTCGCCAGTTTCCCTAGCAACAGCTATCTATAGACAAACGCTTCAAACCGTGTATCCAGTAGCTGAATGTGATGCTCAGATTAAAATGGTTTAATCTATATAACATACAGAAATGCTCATCAGCATTCAACGTTCAATTATGAGGTGGCAATAAGAAAAGGGAAGCAGAAAAAAAAACACCATGGAATATCAATCAACTTCCACACTTCTTCTGCCAAGTTTGATATTTCATTCGCCTTCACAGCTCACCCTTCCACATCAACATTAATTCTAATAATTAATTTTTTTTTTTTCAATTACTTCCATCACCCAGTACAGAAAGAGCAGAAGAACGAGAGGAAATAGAAAAAGAAGAAGACATTCGCTGAAAAAACCTTTGATCAATTCAATTTCAAAACTAATTATAAACAATTATCAGTGACCTAATTCAAGAGGATTCATGAAAATTACAGCAGACAGTTCTGAAAGAACATATATACCGTGTTATACATTAGCAAACGTGCTACCACACAATGAAACCACATCTGGCATGAATGCATGTTTACGTCAGTCTACAGTTACACATGCGGGTTTGATGTATATATATATATATACATATATTCATATTTCTATATACAGAAGCTTTTGAAAATATTCGCCCGGCCATGACATCTAAAATAGAGCTGATGTTTCTCTGGCTTTCAGCAGACAATTTACGACTCCAAGTATTGAGCCTCATCGAATCATCCAATTAAGCACCCACGCACGTCCTATTACATTGTTCATCTCTTGAATAAAGAAAAAAAGAGAATGGAAAAAAAAAAGTAAAATAAAAACTACGTCGCTTGATTGGCTGCCCACATCAAGAAGTATTTTTGCTACGGATATTTCCTCATCATTATCATCATCCTTTTTATGGTCGTTCAATAAGTACTATGAAACATTACCAAGCGGTGAGAAGAACCACATCATCACTTGATTACAACTTGCATCAAATAAAATTGGAGGAAAAAAACGGTAGAGAAAAAAAAAACAAATACGTCAAACACAACAACAAAGTGTATCATTAGATCGGAAGTTTTTGCCTTCATGCATCGACTAACAGAGTCGGCGAATAGGACATAAATGAGCATAGCATATGTGAAGAGGTATAAAAGGCAAGTCGTTTCAATCAAGACGCGTTCAGTGTACCAAAACGATCGTCAAGGCGATACACGACCGGACCCACTTATTGTATCGCATCATAATATCAGTATAAAAAGATGTCGCAACAGGAACAAACAGCCAGTGTAATATACGACAAAGATATGTCAACGTCAAAAAATAGTTCAACATTGCGGTTAAATCAGGAAGGTGGAATTATTCAAGAAAGAGATTGGATGGATCATGATACAGACTCAGAAGTCAGTGAGAATGATTTCCTAACCAAAGGAGCATTTTTACTCACACCAAGTCACGAACTCACAATGGAGAAAGCAGCAACAATTTGTGACAAAATGAATTTTCGGTGAGATATACAATAACTATCAATTCTTGTAATAAAAATATAGTATACAACATGAAAATGGTATTTATAATAACAAAAATCAAATAAACTCGTGGCAAAGCACAGCTCTTTATTCTTTGTCATTAATAATCTCTCCTTTTTTTTATTCTCCATTCATCATTTTAAATCACAACACTAAAACAAAGACAGTTACCATGATAAATAAGGTGTCAACGAAGAAAATAAACTTGAACTAGATGCCAAGTTGTTGAAATTTGTGAAACTTCTTGTGGTTCACCACCATTAACCAATAAAACCCAACGACACCGTCACCAATACCTCAACACTGAATAACGAAGATGCAAGCTTTAATGATATACATCATAACCCACTCTTGTTCCTTGAACCATCTCCTTCAGCACTCCTGCTGACTCCACTTGAACTATACATACCCATCATCGTGTCACTACTCCCCATCCAAGCATACTCCCCCATTCTCTCAGCCCTTTTCCTCTCTCAAACCGCTAATAAATGCATGTTTTCTACATGGCTCTCCAAGCATGATAAGAAGTGCTTTTGCTGATGGGACACCAAGCCATTTTACTTTCCAATCGATTGAAGAAGATTAGGACACCGTAGATACTATGTGAAACATATCAGTGCATATAAGGATTTCAGCTAGACAAAATGTAGTATTTATGGAAATAACTTGGGTATATAGTGCGCATAAAAAGTTGAAACTTCCTCGAATTGTGTAGGATCATCTTGAAAAGTTTAACTTCTGCATTTTTCACGCATACAATATCAGGGGTGCCTTCTCACTAACCAAAACTGCAACGGGCATTCTCTTCAAGTTCAGTAACATCGACGACTTTCAAGCTGTATACAAAAAGGGATTTCACAAAGTAACTGGTGCGAGATTCTACAAGAAAGTAGCGATACCGTGTCGACCAGCAAAGACATTTACAGTTTATGTATTGGATGTGCCTGAGGAATTGCCAGAGGATGATGTTAGACATGCTTTATATAAATACCGATCAATTGTCGAAGTGACAAGATTACCATTGAATACTGCAACAGTTTGTAAGTTGTTAATCAAGATTCAATTACTCAGACTTAGGTATGATTAGAGCATCAACTATAAACGTTCCATCACTATGCGACGCGGTAATGATTAATCAAATCCTTAATCAACAGTGAAAGCAATCAATGACAAGACCAAGAGTGAGAATACCAATGAACCACCTGTGATTTATACTGGTCCACCAATAATCAGAATTACACTGGCAAGTGTTGAAGAGACGTCAATGCTTCTAAGTCGTGGTTTGGACTTTTATGGTGCGACTTATTTCCCAACTGAGACACCACATCCGATCAGTCAGAACCTGACTAAGTACAAAAATAACAGGTGGGCCCTTGAGCATCATCCCTTACAAATCTATCACCATTAAACCCTGATAAATTCGAAAACCAATCGCATATAATATCATTCCAATGTTCATTGACAGGTGGATGGAGTTAGCAGCGTTGGGTGCTGGCCAACGAGTTCGAGATTTACTTCCTGTGTTCGACAACGCTGGTTTTACAAAATTGCCACCACCAACCAGTCGAATTATCAAACCGCAAAGAAACTAATGTCATCATTTTGTATTATGTTCTCTTCGTTTTGTTTCTTTCTTTTTCCTATTTGTTACTTACACATCTGACAATTGTCACAACCACCAGTGTCTACACATTTATATACACAAACACATCACGCACACTCTCGCTAAGCTTCTGTCGCCCGACGTTTGGGACACGAGCACGGGGGAGCAATTCGTATAAGGGAGAGACAATTAAGGCCAACCGTTCATTTTCTCTGCCACCTTATCGATCCAAGCTCGAGTAAAGAGAACCAGGGAGTCATTTAACTGTTTCTGACAAGTGGCGAATAATTAGGTATAGCCACTGCTCATTCCTATCCTTCATCCGCAAATTTCCTACCCTTCTACGCTCGAAACTCCCAAGCCCTTTTTCTTTATCAATCCCTCTGATAAACAACAGTAGAAAAAATAAACAAAAGCAAACCCTTATTCATATAAATATTGTAACAAATTAATTTGTAAATGTGTGTTAACGTGACATAATTAGAGAACTACTCATAAATTGTTTGTTGTTGGTTAAAATAAATTGTTTCAATCACATCATAGTGTAGAAATGAAGAAAATTCATTTAGTCACCCAACCACTCTCAATTCAATTACCGAGAAAAACCCACCCAGAATTTATATCAACTCGTTACAACCTCATTCTTTTGATCATCCCCCCAGAATTATATCAATAAACAGAAAAATTCTAAAGAAGGTTAATGGATAAGGAAATAAAAAGAATAAAGCCAAGTGAGAATAAAGAAGAAAACTCCTTCCAATTCCATAAGTGATTATGGTTTATAATACTTTTATCTGCAATTACCTTTTCTCGGTATATAAAAAAAGGCAAAAAAAATATACCAGAGAAATAGAATAGAATAATATTCAGCCATTGCTGTATGAATAAAAAGCATTACTAAACTCCTACCATCTTTCTCTTTCTTATATGCTCCGATTCACGTCACCTTTTGCTTTACCTTCAGATAATAGCGTATACTCCGTTACGTATAGCAGCATAACGATAAACACCAAGTTATTCGCGAATGCACCATTTGTGTAGTACGTACTGCTGCCATTGCTATGTTATCATATAACCCACCCCTTGTACCTACTACAACTTGCATTTCTGCGTTCATAAGAGTGGCAGATAAGGTAATGTAACAGTGGTTGGTTAACTATTTATATCATGTACATTCATTCACGAATATTGCGAAACATTAAATAAAATAATTTAATCTCACACTTAATAATTATTCAAAAAGAAAATAAATAACAAATTTAATTTCTAATGTACACTCTCATATTATTCTTTCATTCTTTTTTCTACTTCATATAAAATACAATAAACATTTCTACAATAAATTAACGAACAATATTGACATCATAAAATTATAAAATAATGTAAATAGAATAAAACGTTAAACAATTTAAAATTGATGGATACGCGCTGAGACAAAAAAAAATATTAACGCTGGATGAAAAATATAAGATAAAACTCTGAGGAGCACAAGTAGAGATGTCGCAGCACGAAATGGAAACTCAACACAATGACGATAGGGTTAAAGCGAATCTCGTGAATATAGTGCAGTCACCAAGGAGAAAATTGTCTCGTCAACCTTTAATCTATAATCCGCTTGCGTCACGGGTGACCATGGGAACGGACTAGTCAGCAGGAGAGTGTCAATATTAAGTCCCACCCATCCTGCACCTACATTCAACTCTCCATGGTGCGCGAGCAACCGGTCAGTGTTCATCATAAATCATTGTAATTTTTTCAATATATATTTTTCATTACAATTTATCAGAACATCTAAGCATTCAGCTCAAATTCAAAAGATAAAAATATAATGGACGATGTTGAATAAAATTTTCATTATTTTCTTCATCATTTCATTCTTCATACAAGAGAATATTACATTTACAATATTAAAAATGTATAATTTGCATTGATATTACATACGTGATGCACGAATAGGGTGTAAAAATGTAATATAGCAGAGAAATATAATAGCAAAACCGCGCGCGGCAATTGCGATGAATTTCACAAAGTAAAATTCATCATGAAGAAATGTGATGAAGGATAATATAGAGGTGATAAAAACGACTGACGTACGAATAAAAAAAATTTTTTTAAATAATTCCACCACGAACTGTCGTGAATAATAAATTTCACATTATTCAATTTCAATTATAATACAATAAAATTTAATATTCAACATTCATAAACAAATAATCTAATTGTCAAAAGTATTCATAACTATTTTACCATCAACATTCTTTGCAAGCTCTGAAATTTCCGTTTTTCATTTTGACAGCAACGTTTTGTCTGACGCGGACTTAAAGCTACCCAACAATATCTTCTACTCGTCTCTCTTGATTGTGCCTGTTGCGGCACCCTCAACAGTGAGACACGAGCTGGTGTGGGGTTAGTCATTCTAGACGAAGGTAATAAATTCACGCAAAAGTACATTGTCTAGACCTCAGTGTGGTGTCTGGAAATATCACGTATCTAACTAAATGAAAAAGGCAGGGTGAATTTTTTCAATTTGTAATAATAATACATTTTCACCACCACATTTTTTCCGTCAAACTCTAAATCTATTAAATTTTCCCAGGTAACACAAAAGAAAAAGAAGATGAAGAGCTCTCACGGTGAATTTTTATGATCTTTGTTCTCATTTTATAAAGAAATCTTCAAGATTGTTCATTTATCATTTAAATGTCATTACATCGTTCAGGACTTTTGTTGCTTCATTGTTCAACAACTCAGTGAAAAATCGTCGTACAAACTTCTCACAGGGTACAAAATAAAGAAGACAAAATCATCTTTCGATTGGCTATAAAAACGAATGTCAAAAAAAATTTTAACCTCAAGTTTATCCACAAAACACCGATGGTAAAATTTTGATTTTCACCCAACTGACCTAGTGAACAAAGCGATGACGCCCATTCACAAACTAATAACTCCTCCTCCAATTTTCAATCTCCATTCGAAAGATGCCAGTTCAAGCTTTCTATTGACACTCCAAAAACTTCATTCCAATATTTTTTGCAACGACAACACAACTTTGAATTCAACCTTTTCTTTTTATACATAAAGCATTCCCACCCAAATTTATTCACTTAGTATTCAAGAAAAAAAAAAAAAATTCCAATTATTTCAATTCTCAACTTTCATATATTTATGCAAGTTGATAAGCTTTTTTTATTGCATAAAGTCCTTTGACTCTTCAACTACCCCACTTCTTCATCAGCCCTTACCCAAGACGCTTTTCCTTTCCCATATCATACAAACCATCCAACCTCTCGCGCTTGCGTACATAACTTACGAGCGAACAACGCGTGCCCTGGCAATTAACATGATCTACCGCGCACGACGGTAATAATGTTGCACTATCGTTCCTATCCATGTACATTCATATATCACTCCAAGTATTTTGTTCAAAACAAATTGGTAACTATTCCAAAAAAGAGAAGAAAAGTTAAAGATGGTAAATTAGAGCACCATATTTATGAGCATGAAGAATTTATTCATACTTATAACCCAACCAACAACACAAAAAATATCATCACAATCAAACTATAAATGCAACATTAACACAAAATTTCATAAAAATTACAACTATTTTCCCTATCATTATTTTATAACTGTAAATTAACCAGACAACTCATCATCTGCATCAAATACCACTAATTTAACCCAATATATAACATTATATATCAAAAATTAAAAAATACTAAAAGCTCCATCTTAAGTGAATAAGTAAAAAATAAAACACTCACTAACACAATGATAGATGACATAACGAAATTATCTGCATAGTTGATGTTTATATATTGTATATGAGATTCTATTGGAGGTTAAAAGGGAGTTAAAGAGGGCATTAGGGGGTGATAGGCCGAAGGATTTAGCGTATACGGCGAGAACGTTAATGGCCAATACATCGTGGCCATTAATTCGTCGAGCGATTAATTATTCCCATAGTCTCTATACGATAAATATCCGCATACATATACATATATATGTGCATAGGAGATATGTAAAAAAAAAAATAACGAATTGATATAATGGTGGTATTCAAGAATGGAATGTGCAGGTGAACGCCACAGTTTCCATCACTAGTTATATTATCATCAGATATCTACATTGACAGACGAGTTTATTTCATATTTAATGACGTGATTTTGTGACAAATAAATCCACAATTTAAACGCCCACGGATAAATATTTATTGAAAATAAATATCCACATTCATAAACAATGTATTTACGTCAATTATTTGACAAGTTAATAGTCACAAAACCATTTTCCCGACAACCGTATCATTATTCTGTGACAATAACATTTGATTGCATATCAATTAATCGTTTGTTCACAAAATAATTGTCATTCTCGTGCAGGAAATCTCGTTGTATATTTTTTGTTTTGTTTTTTTTTCATTTCTCTCTTCCATCAATGATTTTCCCCTTAAAACTGTCAAACAATCGAATTTATGCCACACCAATAAATCCCCACCGCGACCAGAGAATTTTATTTCAATATTCTCTTCACTCATCATCCATTCAATAATTGCAACACAATTACCAATTGTAATTAATTAAAAGTTTTTTTTTTTTTCGTTTCATTAAATTCTAAATCAATTCTAGAATTTATTCAATCGAATAAAATATCCATTTCATTTCAAACCATCAACAATTTTAAGATTCTCCAAGTGTCCTAAGTGGATAAATTCAATACGAAAAATAGTTGTTGAAGGAAGTGAAAGAAAAAAGAAAGAAAAACTACACTGGAAGTTTATAAAATAGTTTGAAATACTCCGCGAAATAATACAGCAAGCGATGCCATTTATTTATTTTCCTTTTTTTTTTTTCGAATGGCGCAATGTCATGAAATTAAAGCGCAACAGGTGTTTGCACGAGCAGCCCAACGTTTGTTGGCAGGTTTCCACTGTAACCTTTCTATATATCCACTCATTCTATATTCCCTACATATATATATACATATATATATATATATATATATATATATATATATCAAATTTTCCAGCACGATGCAAATGATAAAATGGTCAATTTGAATTGTTGGAAGATGTCAATCGTACGCGAGCAAAGAAAACAAATTGAATAGAATGAGAAGTAGAAAATGGAAAGGAAAAAAAAAAATATCCAATGGATGAACAAATAAATCAGAAAACTTTACGGGTTCACCTCCAACGCTTAAATGCCACGTAATTGACTCCATTGCATTTTTTCCCAATCCATCCTCCCTTCTCCATTTAATACCATCATATCTGTATTCACTGTTCGTTTTCAGTACTGGGCGCTCCTTCCCATTAAATATACATTGCAATTAAAACTTTACGTATTGCTATTTTCTTTTTATACCTATCATTATTTCCATTTGACAGTAAACTTTATTCATAGTATATCTGCATAAAAAAAATACCCCAATGCCATATAAAAATACAATAATTAAAAATTTCAATTAACATTCTGACAGATAAGAACACGAAAAAAAATCATTTCTCACAAATTCAATAACAAATGACAAATTTGATCATAATCCTCCTACTTTATGTCTTCAATTATCATTTATTTCTTAACATAACAAATTCAAATGACTTTCTCAAAGAGAAATGAAGAAGAAAAAAATCCTGCAAATAGAAAACTAAATCCTCAGTCACTCATATGCATTTGTAAGAAATTCAGAAAAAAAAATATCTCTCCGTTTCATTGGTATCAAGGAGAAAAGGCATAAACATATCAGACATGTCTGCACACATACAAACAGTAATATCGAACCTATCCTACGTCAAGATAGCAGTAAATTGCATCCCGATAGACCGTTTTTTATTGCCATACCTTCCATATTTTCTTTCTATCTCCAAGCCAACTTTCAATCCTTCATTATCAACATCAGAACGAAAGAAAAAAAGAAGAAAAAGAAAACAAGAACTAAATCCAACTGATTCCGCATATTCATTCAATCAAATATATTTCAATAAAGTCTATTTTTACCTGCATATTCGCTTCCATCGTTGTATTTATCAACTACTCAACTGTTGACTTTTAATTAACATCAGCAATAATAATTTCTATCATAATAAAAATTATTATCACAACTATCATTAATATTATCATTTATCAAACCCGTTGAATTATAGAAAACAAAAGAAAAATAACAATAAAGCTATAGAAAAATTAAAAAAAAAAAACATGGAGATATATTCCAATCAATAATAAAATCCAGAAAATCTGCCAAAAAAATAGGGATCAAAATGAATAAATCATCAATTTAATTCCCATACAATCTATCAATAATGCAATAAATATAATTTAAATAATAATAATAAAAAGCGCGTGAAAATATGATAAATAAGTGGATTAAGAATAAGTAATGAGAGATAACTCGAAAGAGTAACACTCAAAGACGCAGCCACCTCATTCAGCCATAATGCACTGAACTTGTATTCCATTCTCAAGAATAGTTATATCCTCTTCCCACTCCACAGTAAATGCTAGTCACCAATGCAAAATGGCCGCCAGACAGAAACTGACGAAATAGCGCTTGCGCATATAGTGTATATATACACTGATCTAATGCAAGCTTCGTCTCTTTTATTTGTAACGTTGCTTGCGCTTTTCATCTATACTACCTATATACAACTGTATGTACGCCAGACTCTCGATAACTTTCCGCACGCTTTACTTTTCAGATAGAAAATTCCCCCATCACATCTACTCTCACCCAATGCTACTTTCATAACCCCCACCCCACCACCACCATCATCCACCCACCCACCCCCGAAAAAACTCGTAAGTACAACTGTTGAAGCTCAAACTCCCCCACCAATATCTTGCCAATAGTGGCGGGGGCATTCAATAACTTTCCATTGTACCACAATTTTTGTTCCTCACATTTCTAAATCGAATTCTAATGTATATAAATGTTTACATCCCTTATCTTATCTCGTTCTCCTTTTCAATTTTGTCTTTTTCTTTCATTCTCAAAGATAACAATCTTGTTTCCAGAAAAAAAAAATTGTTTATCTCCTGTTTGTAATTGAATACAAATTATTGATTTTACAATTCAAATTTTTCCTTTCAAATATTTCAAATTTGTCTTTCTTATAATAAATATTGTTTAATTAATAAAATAACGTTTAATTTGTGATGTATCAAAATAGATATTGTTCATCAACAATTTTCCAAGACATTTATGAATGAAATATAGTGGAATAAGGCTATATTGGTTCAGGCACGATTGTAAATCGATGATACCTATCAAAATTCCATATTCCTACGTGCTGCTCTTCTCCAATTAATAGCACACAAATAAATAAATATATATATATATATATATATATATATCAAGGCATAAAGTTCCATTCAATATCAACACAAGTTGGCACTTCCATCATATCATCATTCGCACCATTCAAATAAAAAACCATAAACCCCCCATTAATATAAAAAAAAAATACTATTCATTTGAAATATTTGATGACACATAATAACTGCTCCATAAACTTCACGATAAGCTCAACAATGTGGATAAGTTATTTGCATTCCCATTGAATAGCCTCAAGAGAATTACATTTCTAAGCTCAAATAAAAGAAAAAAAAACCTTCATCCATCTTTTTATCTATTATTAACATAGGCGATAAAAAAAAACAGAAAAAGAAGAAAACGATAGATAATAGAACGAGCGAGAGCAAATATGAATATATATATATACATCTATACTAGGTCAGTAACGTAGACGCTTTTTTTCCCCTTTCAAAAAGCTCTGTCCCATTCAAACTTCATTCAAATATATGTCATAAATGAAATGTGTTTGCTGACCAAGACTGACACAGTTTTACGCGTTTTTAAATACACACAGACATAACTAAGCGATCTGTATACAAATACATAAACATTTATATATGAATAGAAGTGTGGTGAATGCATATATATACAGATTCATTTATATGAAAGTTGTTCAGTTGTGCGCCGGCCGAATAGAATCAATACCAACCAGTTCCCAGCTTCTCGTGTTGAAGCTTGATATAGCGCTCTCACACGTTACACCAAACCACACTACATCACCAACCACCATATGCTACGGTTACTATACCAATACAACCCACTTGTTATAGATGAGACACTGCAAAGATTCTTGCACGTATACAGAATCGAGAAAGTTTAGATTGAATTATTTCATAAAACATTAATATACTCAACCATACTCATAAATTATTTATTTACCTACTCAAATCACTTTATATTGAATTTCACCAAATTTCATCATCACTCATAGCCCAGAAAAATAAAACCCACAAATAAATATCATTAATTATTTTATTTTCATTTTCGTTTTATCAAACCAAAAAAAAATATTGCAATCATCATTGAATTCATATTCAACCGATTCATATGCCAATGACATTCTAAAACCAAAAGCTACCTGCGACAATCTAAGAGTGAAGTTTGGTCGCGGATCAGCGTCTTTAAGGATGAGGGTAGCAAGTGTCATTGCACCAAAAGTAATCCCAGGGATTTGGTGAGGGATTAACGAGACTGTAATTGGAATACCGTGAAATGTATGAATGCACAGTAGCAGAATGGAATGTAACATTCATTCGAAAATAAAGCTCACATATGTAAAATATATATCAGGCAAACATCATCTCAAACATTTTCCCCACGTAATTCCCCACCAACATATTCAATCGACCCCCCTTTCCCTTTTTTTTTTCATCTA
>JAPYZF010000193.1:0-152732 GCA_030523045.1 Meteorus cinctellus | reverse complement strand
TTCAAGTAAATAGTGTCAGTAATATCAAAAATTGTTCCAAGAAATTTTATCTAAAATATTGTGGTGACAGAAGAATGTTGCTGCTTCGAGGATTTGTCGTCACAAACGCACCAAATTTTGAAGAGAACTTATTGAAGGTGTAGTTTCTTTCCCCACTATCAAAATCACAAAAATTTTTCAATCTGACATTGTTCGTTGATTACCATATCAAACGATTGAAGGTGTGATAATAATTCCCATTTCATTTTTTACAGATCGAATCATATCGAGCAATGGTGAAACTTTTGTTTTACAAGAAGTGACTCCAGTTTTATAGTTGCTGTCTTTTTTTTTCGGAAATGCTCATTGCTGTTGGAGCTCAAATCATTCCAAACTGATATTGGATAATAAATCCAATTTTGACATTCATTGGTGCGTCCAAAATAGTCAATTATGTTATTATCTGTAAATGTGAATACGTGATCGAATCGATTTGAAAAAACTCTGGAATTTTGTAAGCAACATATAAAGCTCACAAATATCATTTTTTCATATTCATTTTTTGGTTGCTTTAATAAACATTGGAAAATATGATTGACACCCAGTGTTTATATTAATGTAGAGTTGTTGATTTATGGAAAAGAAAATCTGAATTGAAAACATTCGAGTCCTCTGTACATTCGAGCATACTGTGCAGCCCATTAATTAAGTACGCGGCTTCAATAAGTAAAATAGAACTCTCTGAAAACAAAAAGTGTTTTACTTATCAAGAGTAATAACTCATATTTTCTTGAATCACCAAATTCGTACGAAGCCGATATATATTTGAATGTACATAAACTCGTCCACACTTTGATACGAATTGAGTTGATAAAATATACCATACCTTTGTCGCATACTTTTTAATTTGGTGTTGATGGCATACTGGATGGTTTATATTTGTAACAACTTTTCCAAACTTCAAATAAACATATTGCTGAATGGAAGCGAAAAAAAATAGCCAGTGGCATTGACACATGAGTAATTATTGTCCATGCCCAAACACCGAAAAATCTCAAGTGATCAGGTCGTACATCAGCTCTTGATTTTTCCAATGTATTAACTGTCCACAGTGCAATATTAACGACAATCAAAAATGTAATTAATTCTTTCCCTGGTTTTGCTATTGATGATGAACGTCTCCGCCATGCAATCTGAAATAGTTGTTTTGTACTTTCGATTCACGGATAATATATTCTATGTTTTTATTTCTATTTATTTCATCTGTCAATGTCGATTTATTTATATCGCATTCACAAACCTTAACAAGTAACGTTTGACTGGTGCTTTGAATCAATGCGATAAAATCAGTGGCTAGCGACAATCCCCATGTTGGACCCATCGTCAGTATTCCACCAACTGCACCAAACAGGCAATGAAGATAAACGCCCGCTTGTGCAGCTGCCAATAAAGTCGAGTCTAGATGAGGTGCAGGCTTTGTATTTTTCAATTCCAAACGACGTAACTTGAATGCACAACTCACTGACGCAATTGCCCCTTGATGAAAATTAAATTTTACGTATAATATAAAAGTTTTGATCTCTATATTGTTTTTATCATTTGATAATTATCCATAATCGGAGCTTCACACGAAATTCTATTGCCAAATTTTTCATCTAGGCCCACGTCCGAAAATTTCTCAAATTAATAAATTTTTCAATCAATTTGATGTGAATTTTCTCAACTGAAATTTAACTTTTTCATTTCATAACATAACCGTTACTTTAAGCTTCAAAGGTCGGGATTTTTTCATGAATTTTTCGAATAAACTTGGGCTATGCTCATAAATTTTTTTCCGGTGTCTTCCTGAACAAGATATACAAAATGATTATTCCATTATTCTTCAGATAGGTTGCCAAACATTGATCTTTATTTTTCTTGTCATTGATCTTTTACTGCAGATCCATATACGTTAGAGGGTGTGCATTCGCAACGTGTGTAAACTCCGCTGCACCCAGAAACTATTGTTCGTGGCTGTACTACAGATCGCTACAGAAATGAACGTTGTGATTTGAAGCTCAAAAATATTCACAATTAATTGTAACTGGTTGTGATTTTCGGGTTATCATATTCTACAAATGTTCTAAACATTGAATTTTAATGAGGAAAGATTCTTTTTCGCGTTGATAATAATACCTCTCGCAAAATGCCACAGAAGATGAGATGAGTCGTATAAAAGCTCTGTTAGAAAGAAAACAAATTTTCCTCGAGAAATATATTGGCAGAGTAAGTGAAAAACCATGGAGACATTCAATAACTTTTCTTCAAGTAAGAATTCCGATTTCAAATAACTATCATTGTTTTTCATTATTACAAAATGATGATACCTGCTATTAAAATTGCGGTTTCCAGTGCAGTCACCTGTTCTATAGCCATCATTGGTTTTGATTCTTTTAGTACAAAAAACATTATGAGACTAAGTACTGTTGCAGCAATTACTAAAATGCCACCAAATAATCCTTTATGTGCACTACTACAGTCAATGCTTAGTTGATGTAATGATCTCATTGGGCCATCGCTTTTTACTGCAACCATTTTATCGATACGTTTCCACATTTCAAACAGTATTACTGCGCAAATGAGACTGAATTCTATTGTACATGGAAAGAGAAATGGACTAGCATCTGTCAATAGTGTCTTCAATATTCCTTCCTCACTCAATTCGTGACCGTGTAATTCCAACTGGGCAATTTCGTGTCGGGTTTCTTCAACCAACGCCTGCATCACAGTCCGACATAAAATGAATCAATATATTTTATGGACGGTAAGAATTCCATACATGCAATATTATATTCGACTCAATTAGTATTGGGTGAGGTTGGAAATTAATTTTTAAAGGAAGAATATGGTTTCGATCGATCACAAATGTCAGTAAATAAGTTTTGTAAATATGAATAAACGGACATTCAACATACGCGTCAGCGGAATTTTCTCCTGAATTCTTCCGGAAAATTTTTAATGCCAGTGAATGATTGATGGGTACATACCAGAAGCGCTGGTAAGAAATCCTATCGGTAATTCGTAATTGATTTTCGAAATCTTCGATTAACGATAACTTCGGTGATTCTGATGTCATAATGATGTTACTGTAGTTATTTATTCCGCGGAATAGGTCAACGTTGCCACCATTGTTTTGATTGTTCACATCGATTTGATAGTGATCTTATTGGTTGTGAGCAAAAGAAACAAAACCGAAATAATATTTAGGTTAGAGGATACAAAACTTCCTTTCCGTGCATCAATTTTCTCACGCCAAATATAATATGAAATGACAATTTTCGACTACATATATTTCAATTTCAGTTTGTATGCAAGTGATAAATTTGTGCAGAAATAATGTTGATGGAATCTAATAATGCCCAAGGCAAAGCGGAGTGAAATCTCAACGACTCTATTCTACACTAAGGGCAGAAAAAAATTGTTATGGGAGAAGAAAAATCGTCTTTGGTCGAATAATTACAATTTTTGATCGAGAATTCAAAATATATTTTTTTTGTTATAACAAAAGCTTGAGACCATCAACAAAAAAGGTATTTCTCAGAGAATTCCATAAAATTTATCCACTTCGAAAAATATAACACCAGCGAGATAGTGGATGTTTATAATTTTAAATAAGATAATCAAAGCATTTCATCCTGAATGTTAGTCTCACCCTCTCTTCCTCTCTGCTGTTTATGCAGTGCATATTTTATTCTCAGAATATTATGCGTCGAGTCACCAAAAAGAATTCATACCATCACATAACGAATTACTATTTGATGAAAATAAACATCATACCTGTATCCATTCGCATAAGTTCGTAGCAATCATATGCATGAGTCCCAATTTTGCTAGTGCCCCATGGCGTGCGAGCTCAAGATCCTTGCTATTCAAAAATATGAAGTGCATTTGAGCAGTTACCAGGAGAAGCCGCGCACTCGGTGTAATCGCCCTGAATGGTCCAGCAGATGCTATTTCCGCACCGATTTGCAATCCAGTAAATACTAACGAGCCTGCCCCGAAGCCAATGGCACCCAAGCGCAAGCAGAAGCTTCCGTATTGTTGCCCCTGCTCCAGAAATATTGTTATTATCAGTATTTTTTTCTACTTTATTCTCTTTTATTGCATTTATGCTTTTCGTTTTTCATCCGTCGAACAATTATCGGTACTTTAAATTGCCGGCATAACGCTTCCGCTTCGAGTTTCCCGTTGTGCTTCAAGTATACAAAAGCAATTCCTACAAAATCGTTACATAATACTTTCGAACGGTTCGCTCCCCCAATTGATTCCAAGAAACTTTTGTTAATCTTCTTTCTAAAAAAAATACTCATAACAGATAATTTCATTTGGTTTTTCTCCCGCGATGAACTCAACTCTTCCATATTTATGGGAATTGGTGTTGAAAATTAGCTGTTCTAGATGCAATGAAACACGTATATGTAAATATGCACATTTCCTCACTTATTTATGTTTGATATCTGGTTACTTGGTTTACTAAAACATTAATATTTTTTTTTCGCTTCCACAATTTCCCGTCAAGTCCGAATGCTTTTATTTGTCATAATCGATACATTTTACCAGGCATGTAGGTCGATAAACTTCTCACAAAACGATTTTTTTTATCTGGTCCTTTCTCACCATCGGTTTTTTTTTGCAATCGTATAAGTTGAAACCTGTTACGTAGTTAGGTATGAATAATTTGTTTGCAAGTACAATGAAAATTTCACATGTCCGCATATGTGATATATGTGCAGAATTGAAAGAGAGCTATCTCACCATGGATCAATGAAGGAATGAATGAATGAATATTCATACTTAATTTGCAATTGTGAATTTTCCTCATGTAAACCCAACCGATTGTGATGATATATCGAATATTTTTTTTTGTTCATGTATAACTCAATTTTCATTTCAGTCATTATTGATCATTGTATTAAAAAAGAGAAATTGATAGCCAGTGTTTCTCTGTGAGGGAATGATGTTCTTTTTTAATTTTTCAATTAAAAATTTTGCTATAACAATTCCAAAACCTTAAACGATCTAACCCGTGAACTAATTTACAATTTCTTGGATTTACGAAGCTACAAAGTCCGTTCGTTAAACGAGTATTCACGGAAATAATCAACGAAATCTGAATTTAACATTTATAATTTATTTTGCAAATAATTTTTATGAGTTGGACTGAAAAGGAATGCTTTCCTCCCAAATATACTGCCAAAACAATGATCAAGTTATGATTTCTAAGTTTATTATCAAATCGATGGTTTCATTCGGAAATAAATCCAGCTCGATAAGCATTTGCTGATCATCAATAAAGAAAATTTTGTGTTTATCCAAGTTCTCCGTTCTGATAATGCGAAATATTCGAATATACCTGATAATTACGACGTTTGTAGCCATAGTGATCGAGAATAAAAGATGCACTCTCTTTTCCACTCCGCACAAGCATCTTCTTCACTGCCCTGTCACGCAGCAATATCGTGTACATCGTGATGACGAATGCCACACTGACCAGATAAAGGTACAGATAGAATCCCTATTAAGAAAAAAAAAAAAAATCAAGAAAAACACCAACAGTAAAATAAAAAATGATGAAAATATATTATGCATCGGTATGTGATTGATTATACGCATATACTGGAAATGTAAAGCAGGGAATAAATTCTCTCGATTTCTGTCTCGTCCTGTTGTACCCCTTTCTCTTCTATCTTTCCGCGTGAATATGTATGGTATAGAGGCATAGGTATGTTCCATAGAATGATGCGCCATTTCACGATAAACGATGGAAATATAAACGACGAAGTTTAATATAGGTATGTGAGTGGTGCAAAGCAACACTGTGCGGGCGTTAATGATTCACATTGGCATCACATATATAATGGTAGCACGTTAATGCCCGCATCAACATAAAGTATCATATATACATATAATGACCGAGCCGAGCACGTTCAGTATCGCAAGCTCGCGAAGCACCGCCAGTAGTCAACTGGCGTAATATTATTCATTATTAACAGAAAGCCATCGCCACTAGAGAGAGGACCATAGTGAGAATGAAGAGAAAATATATCTGGCTACTCATCATATATATATATATATATGCACATTATATACATATATTTAGATAATTACTAACTTGATCAAGTGCAGCGGGAACACGATGGCTTACGCTCGCCGTTACGGGCACTGTCACACCCACGACAATCAACAATTTTGCATAAAGTGTGCTCACAGTCGATATCAATTCAGCGCGATGTTTTTCCTTCCGATGATGTGATATTGATCGTCGATGGCAGTTACTTGCTTTCTCTATTATGTAATGAAAATTCGTTTAGTATTCATTTTGGAGAACAGTATTCATGTCATATATATGATTTTTATAACGATAGCATTGCGAATAGAATTTGTTGATAGTTATACCATAATTATGTTGTTGTTTTAATGTGATGAATGAGGCTTTCACATTCATAACTTCACATATTGCTCATTTATGAAACGGTATCTCGCGATTTTTTGCTCGTGATTGAGAATCTTGATACATACGGAATTCTGAGGAAATTAGTCATATCTATTTCTAGTGTTTCATCCTAAGTATTTTTGATGAAGTTACAACTTTTAGATTCGGAATTAAAATAGGTTTAATTTCATACCAAATTTTCATTACGGTTATATTTACTTCCAATTCTATTCTGAAACGATGATGGAATTCAAGCTCAATCAGTGTTCATTCATGACCAAGGAGAAATAAAGTAAAAAATCGGAAGAATATGATTTTATGTTACGATCCAATATCGAAATGTTCGAAGTGAGTCGACTGACACTCATGTTCAAATCTGTCTGAGATTACGTTCCCGGTAAAAATCTTCACGGATTATCCTGATCTTAATAATTTCCTTTTTTCCCCTCTCAAAACACATTGATGAAAACTTTTGATATATGGCATAATTTTATCTGAAAAAATTATGATTATATCAACTTTTCACAAAACAAATTGGTCAATCCTATACGTGAGAAAATGTACTATCGTGCATTCAGTCTATATACCTGAATCTGCGTGATTGTATACAAATTGACTTTTTTTTTTAACCACAATCAATTTCTTTTCTCAGATGATAAATTAATACGAGTAAATATTAACTGGATTTAGGGGCTCCTAAAGCGCTGAGTGGAATGGCCGCTGTGCTGACAGGTGTGAGCTGCAGGAGTTTTGGACGGTGGTGCGATGAGCAGCATCTACTATGAGATTGATTGTCTTCTCCATTGCAGTCGCGTGATGGTTGTAGGCATGAGCCGTGACCGACCGCAAATGTAGCAGTATTGGTGTTGCATTGCAGGAGATCTGGATCCTGTGGCACGCACGATGGCAGAGACAGATTACTACCAATTCCCGAAATCAGTGCCCTGTACGTGTAGACATTTTACATTAATTAATATTTCTACAAAATAGTCTACTATATGCAAACTAGGAGTCGAAAATCAATGGAGGCATTGTGTATTTTGCGTGGAAATTGTTGGGAATTCATTTTTCTTCACACCCGGCAAGTAAATACTGAATTTAAAGTTTCAATAGAATTTGTTTTACTGCAATTCGGGAGTAAGAAGATAAACGTGTGGACGTTGCATAGATTTTCCCTGTAGTTTCCACTATGCAATCATATTCGCGTGCTTCGTTGTTGAATTACTTTAAAAAGTCTCCTTTTTTTCTTATTCTCAATGATGTGAGAGTTGTTTACAGAGAAAAATATTCCTGTAATTTTTTAGAGATATGGCTGTTATAAAGGAAGTTTTCATTAGAAAATAATTATGAATATTGCCCCCTTGATTAGCTTCATAAAGTAGCAAAGAGAATATTCTGACGTATTTTTTTGTTTTGACAAAACGTCGTTACTCAGTTCAATACTTTTGAGTGTCTTTTCATCCGAATAAGTCCATATATATTCGTGGCTATTACGGCAAGGGTTGACTTACCCTAATGAATTAATATGAGCTCACACAGATAATTAGATTAAAATCTGAAGAAACAGTATATCATTTTTACAATCAATATATTGACCAAAAATATCGACATTCATGAGTTTATGATGAAATATAAAAGTGAACATGAGATTGTAGATAGGAGTACAAAGTTGATTAAACGTTGTTGGGCACCCAAACAATATCAGGAGTTGAATACATTATGTATTAATGCAAAAGTTTCAAACTCAGGAGTAGCTGTTTTCCTTTCCACGACCTCCTCATCTCCACAATCACATTGAGCTCGATTTGGCTTGTGTCGACCCGTAATATATAAATACATATAAATTTATGCTCTATATAGTGTCTCGAGAAAGTTTCCACAAAACAACAGCGGTATATTATTCGTCTCGACGTCTATGGCGTTTGACTGGCATTGCGTATTGTCTTCTTGTCCTCGATTCATTTGTGTATAGCACGTATAGTTGATCAAACCCAATTTGATGAATGTACGCGCACATGAGTGAGTTGTCACATTATTGGAACAACGAATTAGCATTGTGCACTCACTTGAAATGAACGGTTCATATGCATACACACTCGTGGGTTTTGCGGTGATGGGAGAGAATTCAAGATACATAAATAGAGCGTGGAGAGAATGAATGGCAATCATAATAATAATATTGAGATTCTTCATGTTTAATATGAAAAACTCTTCCTCTCGAAAGATTTTGCAGCAGTTAATGCGAATATTTTGAGCCAAGCACGACGAATTTTTGTTGTCTAAATTCCGTTTATTTTTCGATTGTCATACGACGGGATTTTTTTATAATATTTGAATGAATAGCTTATAGTTAAGCAAATCATCAAGAGGACAAGAACGATCAATGATTCATTTTTCGGAATGCATATTTAGTTATGCGGCCAATAAGTTTTATTTTACTTTAATTAATCGTTTTGTAACGATTCAAGTATAGGCTGTGATTCAAGTATATGTTAGTGTAATAACGATCCTAATAAAAACAATATTAGTTCAGTAACACGAAAAAAATGATAATGCAAAAATCATACAGTGTGTCGCAAAAATTCATTCTGAAAGTTTGAGGTAAAATATTTAATATTTATGAGAGCGTTGATTTCAGAAAATTTGTCGTATACAGTTAATGAATTCGCGGTATCAAAATTTTGCTGCAACTCTGTCATGAATTGTGTCTATATTTTTAGTACATGAAACACTTCTGCAGTCGTGATCTAACGTTGAATACTATTTGAATTAACATTTTGGATATTCTGATTTTTTTTTGTAACAATGAACATTTTTTTATTTCTGTGGCTAAAGTTTCATTGTATTTTGTCTCATTTGAAGTTGATGAAGAAAGACGTTTAGTTGTAATTCAAAATTTTTGCAATTTGCATTTGCCAAATTTCCAAAAAAACATAGCAGTCACAAGCACGGGGTTGAATTTTTGAACAGTCTCAATATCTTGATGGATCATTGAAAATTTGGTTTAGTTTATGCCAACAAAAATTATTAATCGTGAATTCCGAGATAATATTCTTTTTCTTCATAAATGATGAATTTGTTTTTCATTCTAGAACATACTGTTCAAAGAAGAAAAAAAAATCAACCTGGTTGCAGGCAAACCATTGAGTTGAATTCTTTTTCGATATAATCTTGCGGGAACTGCCGAGAAGAGAAAACATCGGGATTGGATTGTGGAAATCATAAAACGGGAGGATCACTTATGAATTGGCCCTATGATCGTGCAGTAACCTTTTCTTCAGTAAGGAGTTAGAGAGTTTTGATGTTAAAACAATTCGACATTATTCTCGCAAAACAGATGATATATTTTTAGGATTGTTACCCGATTAAAGCTCGTCTGTGATTGATTATTGCATTGAACCCAATGCTCTGTCTTCGTAGACATGGTGATCTGCCATTTTGCGGCAGAGGATGACTCTCCCGCCTCTCTAAATTAATGCACGTAAAATTTGTTGACGTTTCTTGATGTTCTGTAGTGGCTGTAGCAGTCAATACTGCTGGTTTCGTGGGTTCGAATCTGCTTAGACATAATTTACAAATTTAAATGTATAATTATTAGACATTTAATTGCAGATCATTGGAAGATTAATATTATTATAACCTGCGTGTGGAATGCACACGATTGCGTCAATAAAATTCATTATGATGACTCCATGAATGACGATAATTCAGAACATAAATAGCTCTCGTTTATCATAATTTGCACCTTCATTTAGCAGTAAATGATACCCAATACTATTTCGCAAGATTCAAAACTCTATACTAACGCGGTTCAATTTCTTGTTATTCATTTTTTTAAATATCACGTGTATGTAATCGGGTTGGAGGAAAAAAAGAAGAAAAAATTTCAATCTTTTATATTTTCAACGTCGTATCTTTAGTTTCTTTAATAAAAGTGGAAATATGATAGTGCACTTTGGAAGTTTGATAGCTTCGCATTTTCTGCAAGACTTTTTCAGCACAATCATTTATAAACAGGATGGAAAAAAAAAAGAAAAAAAAAGAAGGAAGAAGGCACCGTTATTTGTATCATGTCGTCATAAGTAACCTCCACAGTTCACTGCAGGCATACATGATAATAATAATAATACAAGCTTTGAAATTTACTTTTTGATGGGTTGAATTAATATGACTCGACTCACGTATCAGCGATGTCATTTGCCATTTGTCTTTGCGTTTGTATGCCACGATTTTCACACTCTTTTTTTCTTTCTCACCAATTTTTCTTTCTTTCACCCTGTTTTCTGGATTGGCACGCGCGAAAGAGGGCGCTCCAAGTGCCCTTGAGTTCAATCACTCGAACAATCGCGAAGAAAAAAAAACGCCGGAGTGTCGAAAAACTTTCTTGACTGTGCAACAATCGGTTCCGTTTATATTCTTTGACAATGCGAGCAACTTTAGAGTTGTCTCGCTTGCGCATATATACGATCACGGATGAGCTTGGAGAGGAAAAGTAACGGGCGAGAGAGTGAGACAGCGAGATGAAGAGAGGCTGTCTTCTTCGTCTCTGTGTTTGCACAAGGTACCGCCTTTTTCTACGCCCGGAGGGTAAAACTCTTCGGGAATTTATTCCACGATAAATTCGTAGAGTCGAATTTTAATGGCCCACTAGTTTGCGCTTGCGGAATGGTGTCACGCCACTTTCATGACAAAATCGCTATCTTCACTCTCACGCGATTCTTCCAATTCTTCTCCTAGCACATCATCACATTTATATACTTCACAAATATTGTTGTTCATGGATTTCAACACGACTTGTTTTATATTATATTTGGAAAGTGATTCATGAGCTTGAAATTGCCACAGTTCCGTGCGCTATGACGATTAAAGAAAAACTGTTTACGCTGCAATCCGACGCAGTCGTATATTTAGGCTTTACTGATGTTTGATGATAATATTAACGCATTGGTTTGTCTTGATGGTTAGTATCACTTGAAAAAAAATGCAATGTACATATGGAGTGTTCTACAGAAAATTTGCATCCACTGTAGACCACCTAATATTATTCGCGGTATTTTCTCATTTTCTTAATAATAAAAAAAGATACGCTTTTTTTTCCTGGCTAATTCGCCACGTTATTATTTTCAGTGATATCAAACAATGGTGAGGCAATATTAAATATCATTAGTGTCATTTTATGGTGAAACTTAATTAATTATAATCAAAAGTAATTTAAATCGAATCTTCCAATTTGTTTATATCATTTCATTGATATATTATTCCTATATTTTACATTAATGATCAATTATTCAGAGTCAAGGTAAATAATCTTAATACGAATCCTTTTCATATTTGATTCCAAATCGATTCCCCATCCTGTTCATGTTTTACTCGATGACGTGAATATTGTGCGCATAATAATAACAATATAGATACAAAACTTTCTCGCCGTATTATCAAAAATATCGGAATGAAGTCATTGACAATGGCCAGTTAGGGATTGTTAGCCATTCTCCAAAGTACTTTTTAGAAACATTACCTTTCATCACTAAAAATGTCGAAAAGATTTTGTATTTGTATTTGACTATTCAGTTTATTTATGATTCATGATTTTCATAGCAAAATATATTCGAGAAATCATTTTAGCAAATGGTTTGTTGGATATTATATAATTTATTTCAATACTGTTGATATGATGTTTCAAAATTCACAATATGAAGCTACGATTTTTCCAATCAATATTGCTAAAACTGCAAATGACGATGTGAATATTGTATATCCACAACAATTCTATTATGAATCATCGATCATTTCCATATTTCAGAAAGAGTCAGCGTTCGATTTTATGGGCAACAAAGGACTTCAACACAACCTACCACAATATTGATCGCACGCTTTTGTTTTGATCACCTTCATTTTTAGTTTGATCGCACCTGAAACCAAAACATATGGCCATATATCCTTGATGTATGAGGGCATCGAAAGTTATCTTACTCATAGTTTATGTTGATCACACTTATTCTAACATCTCCCATTCGATATAATCACTGGGGTCATTAATTTTTCAATCATTGGTGGTGTTATCGATCGAGTGCGATGCTGGAGAATTCTTTCCATGTACAGCTGCATTCACCCTGGAAGTTCGCATTGCAATTTCAAGCGCAAGAGAATCCACAAATCGTTGCCTTTTTTATTGCTCAAAACTATTATAATACCTGTGAGCAGCCCACGAGCAGAAGAGTGAATGTCCTGGGATTAAGTAAGTCTCAACCTGCTCATGACGTATATTTTAGCGTTTCCAATATTTAATAAGTTATTATTTCAGCCGTAACCGGAACAAATTATCATCTTATAATTGATATATGAATATGAGAATCCAATGAGTTATCCTGTGGAATATAATTACAATTCAGTAATAAAGTCGATTAAAATTCTGAGCGTTGATAAATATTATTGACCTACATTGAATTCATAGTAGAAATAAGTTTGAAGAAACTTCGTTTTCGTTGAGTGTTTGTTGACGCTCAATTAATCAGCCACTGAAGCTACTTGATTTATATGGAGTATTACTGATTGTATTGTCTTCAATTGTACTTTTTTGGTATCAATACAACCAATAATGTAATTACAATAATATCTGCTCATATATTCTATAAAGAATATGATAGGATTTCTAGTGATCTATATGTCACAACCCGCATAAATTTTTCATCTAGATTTGTTTGTTGATTCTTTTCCAGACTCTTTTGAACTGTTTTTGACTCAAAAATCTGCTTTGAGAATAAAAAATTTCTTACTGAATTTATCTATTCATGTATTTATCTCGAATTTATTCCACAATCGCTGAAACTATAACTTGTAACGTCAGGTGATTGAACATAGCATCAACATATATATTTAGAATGAAAGAGAAAATGGTGCGATTTGCAAGCAGGGGAGGGCACGCGATTACAGCGGAAGTGAGAGCTCCCACCGCCCATTTGCACGTCATGGGCGAGCGTTGCTCACTCTCTGCTCCTATTCCATATATATATATAGATATACATACATACATTGCATGAAGCGGAGGCGAGCAGGGTATGGAGCATCCACCGAGCACCGGAAGCGCCCGGATATGAGTTTCCGGCGCGGACAATTTGCTGCGCGAAATTGAATGATCGACTTCGATAGCGCGCCATTGGGTACTTGGGTAGAGTGCTCTCTGTACTGCTGTCTGCCAGGCAGACGCCTCTACCAGAAGTTATAAGTATTTTCGCCCGCCTTTTCTCTTCATTCGTGTCCGTTCGTTAATACCGTTAATTGCGGGATGATTGGTTTGTAGCAATGTAAATTATAAAACCATTTACTTCCTCTCTATTTGGGAAACAAAAATTGAACCAGCACGATGAAATGTTTATAATTTGAAGAATATATGTATATATATAAATAAATGGGCAAACACATCACGCTCGTAACACTATGAAGGTTGCACACTCAGAGAATTGAAGAGTTTATTTGTAGTCATGAGAAAATGTTTCATGACAAATAAATGCCATGTTGGGATACGAGCTGCTAAATATTTATCCATGGTCATTATGTGGATATTTGAACTACAATTCCGGATTGAATATCCAGTGAGTTAATTGTTTGAAAATTTATTCTAGCCTCAATGTAAACATGGAATTTTTGGTATTGAAGGAGTCACCATAATAATTTTGAAACATCAATTATTTTTTTGCCAATATTTTTAATCCATATATATTTTGGGATGTTACTATCGAGTATTACTCAGGAATCTAGGATTTAATTCGGAGTTAATGTTTCTTTTGATTTTGAGTTTTGTGGCGTGGTTGTGTATGAAATTCGTGAGATCACATTGCTTATTCATGACGCTATTACGAAAATGATCAGACTGTGGTGGAGTTGGTCGTGATCAAGAATGACAAACTAATGTTCTACGTTAATATTATTGATTGATGATGATAAAAGATGGACGAAAAGCCTTATCACATGTAGGGTATGTAGGGGGTGTATCGTTTGTGACCACTGTACCGTTTATGGCCACTTTGAGTTTCATAAGTAAATATTAATTATTTACTTCTTACTATAGTATTTTGGAGTATATTTATAGGGTTTTTTGATATGTTGGCAAAGCTGCGAACTCTGGTCTATACTCGTTAAGAGCATATAGGGGCAGCTGTTGAGGATTCGGGTATATTTGGGGCTTGAGACTCCTTATTAGTCAGTCTTGCCCTAAAATCGACGCTGTTCATGTCGTGTTGTTGTAAGTTCCCAGTGAGATGTACAAAATCGTGTTCTGTACAGCAACTTTATATCATCATGAATATTTTGTTTTTTTTTTTGCTATTTCTCAATATTTTTGAGAGAATTAGGGCCTCTGGACGAAGCCTCGGAGGAGCTTATTCTTCGTCGTGGACTCTGCGTACTGACTGTCATTTAAATTCTATTGAATGTTCTACATTCATATTGTATAATGTAATTGAATGGCGTGCAGCGTTGTCTAGTATCATTATTACAATGTAAAAGTTTTGGTGTCGCAAATTTTTGATATTTTGAACAATGTGGACCATCAACCTTTATCGCTCAGTTAGAAACGGAATCGTTATGTAAAATTCTACACATTATGTTCATTAATCAAAGAGAGAAGAAGCCCTTATTATTCCCGAATAGGTTAGTATGAAATATAAAGAGTGTGACGAAAATTTAAGGAATTGGGTGTTGTGTTCATTATGAAAAAATGTTCAAGAAAAGCTTACATATCATCGACAAACAAAGGCGGTATATATATATATATATATATGTTGTAAAAATACCTCCATCTTTGTAATTGGTATATGTTACACATTGTTATTAATATATTTCCAGGATTTCTTCATCCTGAGAGCGGCTGTAATTATGGCTCATAGTTGTCATTGATTTTACTGTTTAGAGACTCAGTTAATAAGCACTATTTTTTGTATGTTATAAAAGAATTCATCATTATACTGTTTGTTACAGATTCTATTTCGATGAATATTGGCATTCTGTTTATAATAAATTAATGTATTTGATGATATTTGGATAGATTCGATTCTGTATTGTTCTTCCACTACGAGAGAGTTCATAAAAATCACTTATTCATATATATATATAGCTATAGCTTTTCTACGAGTGCAAGCATAACAGTTGATTTCGCATTCAAGTATCAGCAATTTTACCTCACTCAACCTGTGATCTGATTTTATATAAGTGCATTCTTTCATACGTGATCGCATTCGGTTATCAATCATCAATAATAAATTGTGTGAATATATTCTGCTTTCCAGCATGTAGTTGGATATTTATGTTCGCCTGATTGATATTGCTACGAATATTTGAGTCGCTTCAGACGATTCACTGGAAAATCATGTAACTTCTGCGATGGCGATGTTGTACTCATGATTTTTATGTTGATGAACGAGCACCTTGGCTGTTGCCACAGTTCAAATTATCAGGAATAGTCTTTCGAATTTTTCTGAATTGGGATAGAATTTCATAGAAAATTAGCAAAATTACCATCAGAATAGACACGACAGACTGCATATGAGTCGAGTGATGCCTACATGTCACAGGATGTTCACTCATATTGATTGCCGCAGATTGTATTTGATTATGTGCACAACTAGAAACAGTCATTGGATTTATTCGGCGTTAAATATGTTCATATTTGGCGATATTCAATCAGTTATGATAATATTATTTGAAACAAGCATTTGATTATGTTGCGACATGTTCCGAAACATTATTCAAAATTATAATTATGCCATTTCTCATTTCCTCACGTCATATTTTTCCTCTAGTCGAGTTACAATTGAATGTATAGGTCCAACATTCTAAATCGTTGGAAGAGATATTGTTAAATTAAATCGGGAAAATTCATATTTCTAGCTGTATAAATCAGTACATGTAATCAAAGTGTAACAGAAGTGTCAGGAGGATTTCTATGATTGGGTGTCTTTATGTTTCATTTGGGCTCTTCATGATTATACATATAGTCTCCCCCTGTCTCCTGTAGAATTTTTTCCATAAATGTACAAAGTCTCAGGCATAATTATATTGTATTAATTCTACTTGTATTTAAATTTCCACAATTGATTCGTAGATGCTAGTGCCATGTCAGTAGATAGTGGTTCCACGTTTAAATTCTCATTTTATGCCTAGTTGTTTGCAGATTTGAATCAGTTGATGATGCGTGTAATAAAACCTGCACATATTTCTCATGCGAGTTTGAACATATGCGTAACCTGGTGAGATTTGACATTTTATGTAGACTTTACAGTCGTATAGAGACAATGTACGATATATGGATAAAAATTCAAAGTAGCCACTTTCTACACGTTTCCGTGGTGTAAAGTTTTATATGGAAAGGGGCTATGGGACGAATGGAAAAAGAAAATAGGATTCATTCAGTACCAAATGGCAGTTTTAAGTGGCTAGTGCTATAATGTTGATATTCACAGCATGAAAGCACTTGGCTCTGCGAAAAAATTTTCTAGGCATTTTCCTGCTTCTTTTTTAGTATGCACGATCTTTCATTTGACAATCATCATCAACGATGATATATTGTATCTTTCTAGACATCATATTCACTGACTTGAAAGAAAGGGATGCACGTCGGTGGCAATGTAGTTCGCGCTTGAAGAGTAGAGACTAGACTTTGCATGGTGAAAATGAAGATTTTTCGGAAGTTGATCTCAAATTTGTGATCGTATAGTTATACTTTACACTCATACAACCCTTCAACGTCACCATAATTATTTGTAAAATTCAGAAGTATACAATAAGCAAACCTAATTTGAGATGAGGCAGAATAGGATTCAAAGTAAGTTGTGGAAAAAAGTTATTACTGAAGAATATCAGTCATTCGAAATTTGGTTATTTTCCTCTAACATTTTCGTCTCTTTTTGTGAGCTATACAATTATACGAATCAATTTATTTGGAGAATTTGCGGCTCGATGGCGTATACATAACGTTGGTTACGCGCGATTTCAATCCTCGTGAATGAGGACAAATGGATTTGGCTTGTTTTTCATCCGTAGGTGCGGTCAAAAAATGAAAGAGACGTGACGCTTTGCGCGTCACTATCGCCAGTCAATCATTCGTACCGATTCACGGGTGTGACGCATAACGTCAGTATTCTATCCTGGCGGCCAACACACTTCTCTTGTAACACACACACACCTCAATATCAAATTCTATTACAGATCTACCCACAACATATTTGCAACGATAGAACTTTCAAAAACGAAAATTCCGCTTTTTTTTTAGAATTCTGTTTCATTATTATAGATATTTATTTCTTCTATCATCGATCCTTGGTCGCAATTTTTCCAATGAAATCCTCGCTAGCGCTACCACACCATTTATAGATGAATATATACACATATAATGAACGTACTTGTATTGTATACTTTGTTTCTTTCTCTTCCTCTCTCTCCTCTTTACCTCTCTCTTTCTGTTGTCCACAATCTGTCGCGCACCATCGAGCCTCCAAAGTTTTCTATCGTCTGTTGGGTGTTTATTGGAAAATTTATTCCAATATTTTCAATTAAAGTTGGACAAAGCCTCTGGCTGTTTGATAAGGTTCTATGTCGGTAACGTGTTACCCTGCTCCAGTTGCGAGGGATAAAAATATAACTGCACGCGCCATTGGAGTTACTTCATACGTAGTATGAGTGCAGCTTCTCTCCATCGCTGACAACGATATCGTATGGAGAGATACATATATATGTATATATATATATATACATGCACTCAAGTATCATGGACATGTTCGTGATATGTCTCAGCTTACTTGTATGCATCTATGTACGTTTTAGTGGATGTATCTAGCCGAAGGCGGAGCGCATAAGGTGCTCTATAGAAGCTTATATTACGTAACTTTATTTTCAATGAGTAGAGAAAAATCAAGAGATGATGAGGGTGAGCAGGGGGTCCCAACTCTCATTCGAGGTTACTCGTTCGTTAAATTAAATAACTAAAAATTATCAGAATATTGGAATGTTATCTCATTTAAAAACGAACTCTGAAGATGACTTCAAAATTTCAGAGAGATGAGGAAGATATATGATACTGAAGTTCTGGAAGTTATCATAGATTAGCCATCATATTGTAAAGCGGCGTGCGTCTGGCCCAAGCAACGAACGCAACTCAAAGCTTAGTCTCAGTTCTTCAACCTGAAGGTCGCGGCTTCGTGATATTTTACAACAAGGATTCTCGGTGAATATTTGATTAAAACACTTGAAGTTAATTATTTGCACCCATTATTTTGCCAACTGATCGATAGGAAAAAACATGAAAACTCTCTGACGCATGATTTTGAAAATAGTCCAACGAAATATTCGTCAAACTCAAACCATCACCATGTGCCGAATGACAGAAACATTATTTTCAGTAGAGAAACACCCATGAACATCACTTGATTGTGGTTTATCCTGTTACTTTTATCATACAGTTGGGTAATGCCGTTCGAAGAGTTTGATTTGATATGATTCCAGTTCAACATTATACAAACTTTTTAGAATCATTACTCCGGATACTGAGTTATTAATGCTTGTAATTTATTGATAATGTTTGGATAAATTCAGGAGCATTGATCAGCTTTATTTATCGAATGGTAGGGACGGCATAACTCTCACCAAGTGGTTTTGTTCATTATACTTAAATCGAAACATCAACTACTTACGACAAAGTCAAGGTGAAACCATAAACGGAATCATCACTTTGATTCGGTCTGTACAGGTCCAAACTTATCTAGCATTGGATACCTGGAGCACTACCACCTTTCTATTTCTATTAGATTCTCCGGCTTTCCTGAACACGCTGAGCTCAAACCGTCAACATAATATGTTGGGTGAATATAGAAAAGTATGAATTGTACAATTGGGAATTGTAATGGTCACTGCGGTAGCAGATATATCGCATAGTCATATAGATAAATGTGCGCGTATAAAATTGGAAAAACATTCGCTGGAATTTGTTTGCGAATCATCCACCTGTATTTTCTAGTTGAAATATCACATCTATAAATATTATATTTGAAAGACGTCCGAGGATACATCGTTAGAACAGACAAAATAGTGAATGTTAAAAAAAAACGGAGCGAGTACATATTTTCATGGTGTATGATACTGGAAAGAGGAGAAGAACGCGGAAAAAATTTTCTGTTGCTCTAGATTTGGCTTGAAACGAATTCATAGCAATCTGATCTGCTTTTATCACAATTGAAATCAATTTTCGTTTGATTTTCTCACGTTGCGCTTTCATTTCGATGTGGTGAATGAATTGACCTCTACTGATTCCACAAAGGATCTCTTCATGGTGCGGTTGAGTTATTGTGCACACGTTGAATCCCAGTTTGTGTCGCACAATCGACGTGCCTTTAGTAAAACAACACCCGAGACAAAATGGCGCGATGCGCGCGTTTGGTCGGCACATACCAAACGATAATTAGATGCTCGGCGGGATGGCCGCAAACGTCATGTGGCTGTCATGAAAGCTGTCAGCTCTCTCGTTCGGCATTTATTCGGATGCAATGAAACGAGAGACAGTGTCAAAGAGGAAGAGAGAGATGGAGGAAAGGGGAGAGGCATAGAGGAACGAGGGTGGTTGTATGGTTAATTGAATGGGTGGGGCATCATAATTATTGTATATTGAATGTGTACGAGACACAAGGCATTGATGGTCTATGGGTAACTTCATGTAGACATTTCTATATACGGTCAATTTTTTTTTAAATTTGGCGGTCATCTTTTTTCTAGTAAAGCAAAGCCTGTATGTAGGCTGCTATCGATCATTATTGTAAACGCTCATTCATTCAGGATTCGTACACTGATTGATTAGATTTATTTGAACCGAATAAAAGTTTGAGAATAAATCAATATTTTCTAACGCTCACTGAACAGTATATTTCACTGAAGTCTATTGATCCGATGGAATATTTTGTGACCGACATGAAATCTCATTTAGATTAGTGTTTGGATTAGACAAAAAAAAGTCGATGTCCTGGTCTATAGTCATGTTCAATTATGTTTCATCCAACTCACGTGTTCTACACGTGAAAGGATTTTTATTTGTATTACAAGTATTCGAAGCCATTACGGGAATCTTTTTACATATGATACGTTCTGAAGGATACTCATTTGTACAGACGCATTTACCCGGTTGTGTTGAATCAACTGGACGTATCTCTAACTGTCTCTGAATGTTATGTTTCATATGATGAGCAACTCATATTCATGAATGTGTTCATGATGACAAAGCCCCAGATAGAGAATAACGTCTGCACTGCCACGTTTACAATTGGTGCACAAGATGTGGTATTATATGGTGTTAGATACGTATCGCTCACATGATAGTTGGTCTATTTTGCTCTCCATGTTTATCTAACGGATGATTAGATCTCACTTCCTTTCCCTTTTGATGGAACAGTAGTCGCTCTCAGAGTTATACAGCTGTCGCATTGTTGGAGCGCTCTTGAATGATGGGTGGTCGGCGTTATCATGTCAACATTCTAATTTTTTAATATTGTCTTTCATTCAGATGCCAACTACTCTTATCCATTTTTGGGATCATATATCCCGTTCGAATCGTTATCATTTTCGCAAAATAAAGGTTCCGGAACACCCATAATTCGTTGTTTTGATTGTCACCTGCGATGCCTAATTTCTTGGTATTCCTCATTTCAAGCTTCACAATTCATCACTTCCGGAATTTATGATTCAGATTCTTCCATAATTTTTGCATGTCACAACAAATCTTCTGTGTCTCTGTTGATGCTCTTAAACTACGAATCATTTATGGATTTTTAATTGCATTATCTCACTATATAATATCATTCGAGAAGCATGGAAACTAATCTTATTTTGTGTGAGAGATCGAAGTGGAGCATGTAGGTCCATCAATATATTCCAAAAATGAATGTGGGCATGAACAAAGTGGGTATACATGCGGTGGTCTACCACCACATTCTCCTAGTATAATGAAAAGCGGAGGAGAATAATATACAAGCGATACGTGCATAGATGAAAAAGAGAACATTCATGCACGTAGCAGTAGCAGCAGTAGTAAGCGCGTATAAGCGACAGACGTCGCAATGTTCCGTGCATGAAGAGGGACATGAAATAACAGACATCATTGTCGTGACAAAGCTGGCACACTGGGTATTGTATCAGTCCAGTTGCGATCAATGGAAACCAATGAATGTGTCCTCTTCTGTCGTCTCAATTCAACCGAAAAACGTATAGTGTAATACTCAATGGTGTTTCATAACAGTATCAGTGTATGTATGTGTATTTGTAATTAAAATTTCTGATAGAAGGGATGGTCACCATTTTTTTCCTATTATTGTTTGAATTGCGCTAGTATTTTTCATTTCTTATTTTAATCTATCTACAATATCCGCGGTGCATTTGCTATCGAGACAAATAAACAATTGGCTAGTTTTATTGCTTGTAAAGTATAACTTCATTGAATTATCTTCATTGAATTAAACAAAAGAATAAATCTATTCTGTCACCAGATTCATTCAACTTTATTCTGTCCTTTGAGCCTATATATTTTGAAGTATTCACTGTCGATTTCTGCTGTTGAGATGTGTAGCTCAGTTAGTGTGCTCAGTAGCTGACCAGTTGTTTCACAGATCAAATATTGTTTCTTATGTCTCATTGTTTACTGTTATCAGCTGGATGAGAATTTTGGATTGAAAATCGATCATTTCTTGGGAGGAGAATTTGTGTAATCACGTGAAAATTTTCAATACTGGATCTCCCAACATCCATCATCACTTTTTTAATATCTGGCATAGGAATAAAATTCATCTGGTTACGGAATTCAACACTGAGCTGCACGTTTCGAGACAATTCTTGTGTTTATCAATTGGAATTTTGTGACTCCACACCATTCACATGGTGGAGATATTTTGTTTATACGCAGTACTGCAATACCTTTCCAACATACGTGAAAAGAAATACGTTACACATCATTGCAAAAAAAGTCCTAGGGCAAAGTAAAGTGAAAGAAAGCTTGTGACTCTGCTGTTTCATAAGTATGAAGATAATATCCTCAACATCACTCATTCATGTAATATTCATTAGAAGTGCCACCATGAGTAATCCAGATTGGTTGCATGAATGAGATGGCGAGAAATGATTATCTCTCTCATTTAAATGAAAAAAATCAATTTTTTGTTGTAGATTGAATACATCTGTACGTTGATCCGGATTTCCGCTTCTATGAATCAAACTAGAGAGGAAGCTTGAAATGTAGCAGTCTGCCGAAATAAAATCGGAGCCCCGAAGTCATTTTGTAGAGGTTTGATCTCATATAAATCGCAGACACAAATTTGCATGGTGTACCAGAAATGGGCATGTCGATGTATTGTATACGCATGTGGATGTAGATTTAGATATAGCCATAATTGGTACGTGTATGAGCATTAAGGGAAGGTACAGTTAATGAATGGCGTGAGCTACCATGGGGCCCAGGTCACGTATGCCGGGTTTATACATGTATGTATCTGATTTTATGCATATAAATGTGTATATCTATATACGTATAGATATATATTCACACGAGTGATAGACAATCATCATTATGTCATGTCATTACATCGTGTTCAGACAGATGTACGATATATGATTTCCAATGGGCCGTGTGCACCATTTCAACCGTGAATTCGATTCCCGTGGGAGTCTATCTCGCGCCCGTCGACCGATTCACACGTTCTGTTTTTTTCATTCTCTCTTCGCGTTTTTTTCTTTTTTTCTTTGACATCGCGTATTTTTTTTTTTTTCTTTTACCGCGCCACCTCTCTTTTATGCACGCATTCATAAAAATACACACGCTACGAATTTTTTTCACCGAGCGTAATTTGAAATACATTTTGTTTCAGTTTAATCAACTTGTCATGTGCTGATCATTAGTTGCATGCAATATTTTTAGTTTTGAGTTTTTGTGTTTCATTCGATTACATACTATTTGTAATTGACAAATTTCTAGTCCGTGAACTGTATTCTTTTATGCTGACAATTTGTTAGTTCATTGGATTTTATTAATTTTTTTTTTAATCATTTGAATGCTTCGTTAGATATGTTAATTTTCCATCTGACGGCTGACTGTAGACGTAAGATACCGGGATTTGAGTGCATAAAATGGTCAAACTACCTCACTTTTGCCTACGTCAGACTGCGAGGAACTTGTTCGGACAGTGAGAGAGCTGAGTGAAATATTATTAGGAGGGACGTACAGCAATGAGAACTAGTACATCAGCATGAAATTGAGCCAGTGAATATGAAACTGCTGAAATACATGACAAGATATATTTGAAATAATTATCAAGCACTGTCTATCAACAGCCGCTTATGGAAAATTACATTTTCATTTGGAAGTAATAGAAGCAAGATCTTTATTGATCATGATCTCGTTTTGCACGTTCGTTCTCATATATATGTAATATAAGTAATATAAGTAAAGCAATCTTGTTTATTCCTAATAATTATATTTATATAGAGTCTCCCTAATGTTTAATTTTTAAAGTGAACTCTGTAAGCATCTTTCTATATATTATTGAGTTTGTATCGTAGTGACCCTGTCACTGGCCTTACGGCTGTTGGTTCTCAATAGAGGCAAATAAATAAATAAATAAATAAATAGAATTTTTTGGGAAGATGGAACACTAGGATTCCGATTTCGGAATGTACTATATTCTAAATTCGGAATGTTTGAATTTGTACTTACTCTTTACATCACTCGTCAATTCATACTTCAACGTGCAAATATAACACTTTATTGCAGATATACGCAAAAATGCAGTTTCTCTGTTGACATAGTGGAACCTCTTCATAACTATACCATCACAAAGGTCTGAAGAAAATATTTACCGGAACATGTACAGTGTTTTATTTAAAAAAAGCAACTTAATTCAACTAGAATTGAACACAAGAATGGTAGGTAGCACTGAGTGAAAATATATTTCCATTCAGAGATATCGATCACATGAAGTCGATTCGAACAGCATGAATGTTTGTTCATCAATGTTAACAGCTCAGTCTATGAGGATGTATCTTAATTATGTTTCAATTTTTGTTTATTCATAATTATGTAAAGTGAAGTACTCGTAGTGAGTGTATCCTTCAATCTAAGTGTTGAGAAGACTACTCCATTTACAAACACATAACTGATGTCTACATTAGAGTTAAATTTGCGATATAGACTAAAACCAGGCACTGTGTTGCGAGTATGAGTGTGTAAAGTAAGAGACATGACTACAGTCGCAGTACCAGTAAACCAGTGTTAATACACTCGTATATACATATATATATATATATATATATATACATAATACTGATAAGAGCCCGCGGCGTCGACTAAATCCGTAGTCGTCTACTCACCAAGTGAATTAACCGCTCTGAGGTAATTTCAAGTTAAGCAACCCCCTAAGTATATACCTCAAGTGACGATGCACACTTGCCACGATCTACCGCGATGGAGTAGCCAAGTCGTCGCGGTGGCTGTTGAGATCTTAGTCTTGGGACGCTTAGTCCCGACGATTTCAAGACATATTTCGCCACACTATGTAGTATATGTATACACTAAATGCCGGGCTAATTCATCTACTCAGTAAAGCATGTCGGGATTAATTATATTGTTAATTATTGCATGCAACAAGTTTTTATTCCACATACTGTTTATTGTTATATTGACTTAGTTGTCGTTACTAACTACGCAATAAGTTTTTATGAACCAAGATTAATTATATTTTGTACTTAAGAATGGACTTTCGTCCATTCTTAAATATCCATAAATAAGAATCTATTGAAAAAAAAAGGATGGAAATTTATATTCGGCGATTTTTCGAATCCACTGGTCGTGCTTACACACTCTTGACCACAAGATATGAGGAATCAAGTTGTGTTTGTGTAGATATCATTCATTGATGATTGAACTGGATTCTTATTAAGTTCCAATTGATGTGATTGAAGTGGAATGTTATTCTCCAAATGAAATAAATCAGTGCACAAGAAGCTTCACTGTATGTTTGTAGTCATTATGATTTAGCCGGCAATCAGCTGTAAGATAGTTACCAAATATTTATATGTTACGTGAATATTCATGGCGGCATCGATAATCATTTTGCTCTGGATATTCAATTATACACTTCAAGATCTGATAGCCGTCTTTTCATGTGGGGCTTCTATGGTATGACTTGGGATAATTATGAATTTACTACTTCATTTATCATAAAATTTCGTACGTCCAGAAAGCCTAGTGGATAATACTAAATATATTATTATTTATCATCCCTCATAATGTCATAGAAATCGAAGGCGATAAGTATATGCGGAAATATGGAAATACCTAAGTTATGTACATGAACTTCAGGATATGTGAACTTAATTATCATCCCGTTGGGTATAGAGCACCTGCTGAAGATGAGGACCACGATATTTCCTATTGCCGAACTTGTAATAACTGAACGATTGTAGCACTGATTCAGTCTGTGGTGATACCTCTTTTTTCACTTATTGAAATCGTTAATTGCGTCTAATATACTCTCGATGATAAATGCAGCAAATTATGATTTTTCTGTATTTCGTGACTTCACAGTAGATACGGTGGAATTATGTTTATATTTAGGGCAAACAAGCATTCTGAGTTGGATCATATTTGGTAAAAGATATCAACTTCTAATCAGCAAACATGACATTCCATTCGGATCGAACACACATCCAGTGCTCGACTTTTATATGATATAATAATCCGTTGTGAGAGTCAACATCAGTTGATCTTTACTCGAGATGAATTAGTCCTTTGTCATATATTCAGAATGTACACAACGATTCTGTATTGAATAGCGTATTTGGAATCATAGCAATGGAGAAAAAAGTCACGACTGTTCTCTGATGAATAGGCAACATGACAAATGACGCAAGGTAGTGACCCTTATCACATGTTGATGTTGAGAACGTCACATGTCTCGTATGTGCTAGTATATGTTTGTCCTTGTACATATACGTACGTATACTCATGTGACTCAGCCACTGTATCTTCATGAATGAAAACTGATGGACAATATTAAACTGTACACTACGCAAATTTCTCCGATAGCATATTTACACGCGCAATGCATCTATCGATCCACCCGTTCGAATGATTCTAATAGAATGTCTCTTCCTACATAATCTATTTCGTTCTATTCATCCAAGATCCAATGACGTGAATGAAAAGATTCCATGAACTCGCATATTGGATGAAACAAGACGCTGTTATACTTCTAGTGGAAAAATATCACACAGTCATATCGCATATGACTATATGATATGTAATATTTTCTGTAAAGAACGTAGAATCAGTGTTGAATTGTGATGAAGACATTTTGTGTAAAGAATATTTTATCAGCTGTTAATGTGTCAACTACACTAATGATGAATTCTATATCTACTCGGAATTGTTATGGAACCTGACCAATATTCCGGATGCATCAAAACGTGTATTCAACTAGGTCTATTGCTGATCCTATATTTTTTGCATGTGTTAATGACAACATAACATCTACAATGAGCCAGACTGTCAAAAAATGGAGAAAATGTTGAGTTGATGATAATTCACTATATCAATGTTCGTATAATGTTTCGCTCTGAATCCCAACATCATTCCGGATTATGGATGCATCAGTTTTCCCAATGGTAGTAATGAAGAAAATGATAATGATGGTCCATAATTTCGTTGGAATTGCATAGCATAGAATATATAATCTGATGAATCTACATATAGATCAGAGTTGTACATGATCAATTGAAAGCAACCACGGATGACAGATTATATGAAAGGCATTGGTTATTGCTCTTGATATACTGTTACCTTGACAGCCAATGCTTTCAAATAAATTCGGACTGACGTATATGTCCATCCAATGGAATCGGTTGGCACGTAACGATGCACGATGATGGTGGTAGATGACGCCGGTCAGAGTCTATGTATATACATAACTATATATATATATATTGTGTCCATATCCATACATGCATTGCTAATCGATTTTTTTCCCTTCCCTTCGTAACAACCATTAATATAAATCAGGTCATTGATGTGAACAATCTCATCATATGTTTCATCCTTTCATTTATCTATTTCATACTTTCAATCAGATTCATCGGCAATTGATGTAAATATTGATTCTTCAATGCTGTAATATTTCGCCCCACTAATGCTCGAAGTTAACTTTCTATAAAAATATTAGATCTTTATGAACTTAGTCTAATAAAAACTGTCAAGCAAAGAGGCTCGAGAACATCTCGGCTCATATATATAACCTTAAATTATCTATACTCTCTCATGGGTAAACTTATTTTATCCAATCCCTGAATATTTCTCAAACATGCACATATATGATCCTACATATATGATGTACATACTACTCTTCATTACTTCTTCCTACTTATATCATTCACTGTTCTCATTACGGTAGCAGCACCTGGTGGTTTCGTATTGTTATAAAGAAAAAATGGAATGAATTTTTCAATGAATGCATTTTTATTATACATCAGATTTTCCCACTTTTTACACAGCAGCACATCATAACTCGCATTAAACGTACTTGGAATGAGAAATGATCCATGTTACTGTGACTGTGAGTCGGCTCAGTGTGCTCGGTGAGTAACTCAGTATTCATGCCGGAAGAATGCTTGCGAGACCGGATTATTAGTACAATTGATCCAGTCGATGGCCCATTGGACTTTCCGCAAATATATCCAAGAAATCTTAGGAAATCTTTTGAAGGAAACATTATGAGATTCTTCCATGGACTTACACTTCATCGATTATAATAGAGTAAATATACCGGTATAATTCCAATCAATTGACACATCGCCATGTATTCATACATTATGACAACTCAGATACATTGTAGACTAAGATTTGTCGTGGTTATTAAATGATTGAGTGTTCAATTTTCGAAGTATCAGTAGCATGGTAATACCTCTCATGTTGCCGATACATCATATTATCTTCATCTTGTCACTCAATATTCTTATACTGACATCGACATCATACTATTACAATAATACGCACTTTGGATTATATCACCAGGGATATTCGTTTATGTTGTTGATCAGGAAAAATCAGCCATCAGGATATATTTTTTTTCTTGTGTGTGAACCGGGATATGAAAATGGGGTAACAAGATTGATGATATTGATAGTAAAAAACTGATGAAGCGGTTACAGATCGTGCAGGTTTCGTCGACAACGAACCAGTATCAAAATAACGGCTCGCATGTCACGAAACCCGGACGTCTGCGCCCATATTATCCATTGTCATGTTGATGTCATAATTCACAAAGAAATATATTTGTACAGCATTGTGCATGCAATCAAATCACAAGTTCTATATGGACTTATTTGTTTATTATCTACTAAATAGTAAGAAGTTTGTGCAATGGGATCAATTTCATTATTACTAATGTTTTTGGTCTTGATCGTGTTCCCGCCTTTTCCGTGCTTTTAATTAAACTCGGTAGCTCATGCGCAGTTAATATACACTTTATGCTAAATGCAATGTTGGCACTCAGTTACAGGAAGTGCACATAAGCGGCGAAGAAGTCCTTGAGGCACCAAAACAATTCAGGTATACATTGAGTTGGTAATAAATTGACTATGTCTTTCGTGCCATTGGCAATGTAACCACTATGCCGTAATTAAAATCTATGTGATGAACCCCGTGCGGGCTGGGAGGGGGGAGGGGGTGGCGGGTCATACCATTTCAAGTATCTATTCACAAACGCTTGGGTGATGAATTTGAGAGTAAGAGAAAGTGAAAGAGTATTTAGTGCGAAAAATTTTAGTCTGAAGACCACCATCAGATGTCACAATGTAATTTTTCGAATTGTGATTGTATTTTTTGTGTTACATATTCTCGAATTTACAATTTCTATCCCCCAACGGACGACACTACTTCAACAGCGAACATTTAATCAACACGGTTTCAATACTGTCCACAATTCATGAGTGGAACTGTCCTCCAGTTTGAACAGTGAGTTCGATTAGACGAAACAAATGTGATGACATATAATGTGTGATAAAATATGACATACTATTTTCATCGTACAGAAGCAATTCCATTTGAGCATTGATGTCATCTGACAGGAAATCAGACTCAGATTAGACACGGCAAAACAAGTTATTCTGCGGTTTTGATTGATCAATTGGTAATCAAGGTTGATCAGCAAAAAATTTAAAGTGAAAATCGGGTTATTGTATATTTTTTTCTTACAAATCCGATAGTGTTGATGAGAATGGACGAGTTGGGGGAATCATACCATCTCCAGATGAGATGTGGAATTTGATTTGTCAACACGATTTTCCGATGGCATAATTGACACTCCAATCATTTCAAATTTGATTCAGATATTCTTGAAGTCCATCGAGCCTCTGAGTTCATGTGGGTTATCTAGTTCCTGTGTCAAAAGTCGTGACAAAAGAATCCCGAGAAATTGAAGCTTCAAATCTTTTAATCACGTTGCGCGGAGAAAGTTGGATTGGGGGATACTGACTACTTAGCTTTAGTATAGAAAGAACGAGTGTTTGTCAGTCTTGACATTGTCTCCATGAAAGAGAAATGGCAACTGGCATCATAATAAATCCAGCCCGTTCTTGCTATATCATGACAGCTCGATAGTAGAATCTAGTTTCGCGTCGGTTAATATAATCGTTAGTAGTGAATGCAATGCACAGCCAATATGGAACCAGATTCCACCTAACACGACCTAAGTACCACCTAAAACTTCATATTTCACCCTATATCATATGCTCAAACATCCTATTTATGCTTTGCGAAATGATTTAGGTGTCTGAGTTATACACCTTTGTAAAGAGTCGTGAAAAAGCGCAGAACTTATTTTTTGGTTATGAGAAACCCTGATTTTGTAAACAAACAGATGTATCACACGAGATTGTGATATCCAATATCCAAAATATTGGCAGAATTCGATTCCAAACGGTATCTTTCGCAACTCTAACCAATATAATCGAATCACTAAATTCAAAAATACCTAAGCGTACTGAAGTTCGATCGATGAAGTCTTTCATCCCCATCTCAAAATGTGATATCACACTCAAATAACAAAAATATAAATGATGCATAGCTATGATGTATGTGTTAGTATAAATGTGAAAAATAAATTCGAGAAAAAATTTATATTGAATTTAGGGAGAGTTTCCTTAAAATCCGCGAGGGAACTGCGCAATGTGATGGAGGGAAAAACATTATAGCAGGCATCTCGTGCGTCCCCTCAACAGTAAATGCCTTGCCGATGAAATCTCTTGTGCTGCGTGTATATGTGTAAGTCTATTATGTATGTATGTGTTCGGGAGACGCAGTTAGTTACTGTCTGATCACAAGGGTGGCTGCACTACTTCCCTAACATAGTTATACGACCAGCTAGCAATATGCTCCTACGCTGTGAACATCCCTCGTGCTCTCCCATTCGCCTGGTCTCCTACTCGATCTCAGTGATGTATACCCATTGAATCCTTCTGCGCTGGTTTCGGTCCACACAGTTTGCATGCTGCATTGATATACTTAACATAATTACGAATGCTCATGCCACACACGCGTCTCTGTGTCTTCTCAAGCTCGCGCGCGTCCCTATTGAATTTAATATTGCATCTCTGTTCATTAAACAATAAATATTCTATTTGATTATCAACAAACTTATCATTCAAGAGTTGATGGTAAATTCGGATAAGTGATTTTCATCAATATTAAAACGTGAGGACAAGTTAGGCAGAATGGAGTAGACCCTCGTGTTCGACGGGCGCCTAGAAAAAAAATATTAAACATGAGATGGGAAACAACTTCATAGGGGAGCGCCCAGACGAGTATGAAAGGGGAATCGATTTTTATATTGAACTGAAATCAGTACTCAATTAAATTCCAATTCCCAATTATTGCAGTAAAGAATAAGAAAAATCCATATTTTTTTGGGTTCATTCTGTTGCATAAAAAGCTCAGCTAAAATGAAAATAGTCCTTCGATAGCTAGAGGATGAAAAATAATATGGAACTTTCAACAATATGTGTGCAGTTATTGTTTATGTATCATGTAAATTTTGCAAATTAATAATTACCACGAAACCTATCGGATGTCAAGAGAGAGAGAGGGAATTCAATTTTATTCGGTTGCGCTTGCAGAAGTATTTGAAAGTATTTGAAAAAATGTTATAGTATAGAACTTGATATAGTTTGGTTATGACTGCAAGTAATAAAACGCTCTATAAAAATTATAATTTCGATTCTGAAATTCTTCATATGAACTGTTATCGTTTAAATATTTCTGCCCCTTCATACAGCAATTTTTATGAAATCAAACTACAAATTATGGATTCACTTCAGCATTCGGGAAAATTTCTCTTCAATATTTGCAATATTTCGATTTCAGTCACGCGATAGACATTAAGTGAGCAACTCTTTCCCCGTTTTTCTTCATTATGATACTCCGAATATTCACACAAAGTAAATATTTTTAAAGTGGGATGTGACGTTTTTCACTGAGAGCCCTTCGCTTTGTTCACCACCAGTCATAGCACCCTTTACTTGTCGCATTTTTCACGTCCGATAGGGCCTTTTTTTCTATTTATTCTCTTGCTCGTCATTCTCAGGGCCTTTGCTGTGCGCTGTTGTACACATGGATTTTCCCGATATTTTCTCTCGTCGAGTAATAGCAACGCTCGTGAATTGCGCTTTTCACAAAGCTCCCCGTTCACTACCTCTGACAACCTGTTGTTGTTATTTTTTTTTCTACACTATTTTTCTTTTTTCTTTTTTCATCTGTATACATGTATATGGTTGTAGCGACGCTCTTAATAGCTATGAAGATTTTTGTGAATTTATAGTTATGGAAACCCATAACAAAATACATTGAAATGTTTATCATGATATTCAGATTAGCGTCGTAGCCGTAGTTTTGTTTATAACAATAAATGAATAGTGGTAAATGGAAAGATAGAATCGTCATACAGAATTCCAGTTCACATTTACAACAATTTATAACGTCAGTGAAGATGTACTTTAATACAATGTATACAGCTACCATTACAAACTTTACATTATACGAGACAGATATAATAACCATGTGTACCACGTTAACAACACGACCTGTCTTTTCCAGGAACATAACATGCGAATTTTATGTGACACTTCAGTGAGGTTGCACGTGCGCCATATTGTATGCTAAGGGTCTTCCATATATAAAACTTATACATGTGATTCGTGACCACATGCTGATCAACTGAAATCACTGTGAGAATAACGATGAGACAAAATTATTTGTCCATGTATAGTCAAGACCGGTACTTCATCGGAACCTTATCCATCCTCATATTGATCGACCAATTGCATAACAATTGTTCCAATTTTTGTCCATATCGTGAAAAACAATTTTATATACTGGATTTAGATTTCGGATATTTATCATTCGTATACCCCAAAGTAATTCCTATCATTTTTAAAAACTTCATTATGATTACTCTGTAATATCGAAAACTAGATTATGAACAATTTTGGGAAAAAGTTCAACTTGCCGAGATCGAGTGTTGTCACAAAAAAATTACGCCGTAAGTTCATTTGTTTTTCATTAGGAAGAGAGAGATGGACAATATCTTCACAATAATGGCATTGTACCACTTGGTTCTACAATTCATAGCTCACGGATGCAAGTGGCCAAATAACCGAGTATTCGATGGTGTATAGTACATACAATGGAATTCAAATAAACTGACACTTTTACGAAAAAATGCAAATTTGAAAAATTTACACTCCGTTGTAGTTTTAAAATACCAATATTAGTTATTTTTATAAGTTCAAGCAATTCATCAGAAAAAAAAGTATGTGTTAGTTAAGGCTGTATGAACGAACTGTTTTCGAAGTAGCAAGTCGATCTATATGATGATCATCAGCCCTTGCAATTCATCAGGTTTTGGAGTGTTGTTTGAAATTTCCGCTTATCGTACAAATCCCCTAAATGCTCTATAGTGATATTGATTTAAAGACTCATTATAATATTTTTGTTTAAACATAACAGGCGTTTATTAATAATTAACTGAGATTGTCATATAAAGTCTGAGTTTTAATAAATGGGGATTCAGAACTATGTAAAGATTTCCAGCAGATTGGTAGAACTAGAATATAACTCTCTTCTATCAAGTAATCTGAGGGTGGGATGAGCGGGGAAATGAAAAAATTAATTGATTTCTAAATCCGGAGGTTTGAGTAATTCCAATCATCTAACTTTGGGTTTCACCGGGACTCTCTAAGAGCAGGTATGTATGGAATGTGTCGTTAATTTGTAGACTTGCTATGTTGTCCCCAATCTCACTGAAAGTGACAATCGTTGAATCATCACTACAACAACAATATGATAATTAACATAATTCTGTGTACATTTTGATGACTATCGAATCTTCATGTATAATATGAATATGCCCTCCGATTTCTGCGAGAATAACCGAGGTTACGATATCGGCCGATCAATAAGGAATAGTGCACTTCAATTTCCCCGCATTTGCTATTGGAGGCGGATCATCTAATCTTGATGTCAATTGGGCCATGGAATTGGCAAGTTTGTAGATAGTAAATTATCATCATAAGAATAAATTGCTGCCCTTTGGAATATTACTTCTGCATCAACAGAATATACTACGCGTATATTATCCATGTTTTATTCACTCGATAAATAGTATTGGGCCAATAAAGGGTAAAAACAAAAAAAAAAGCATAACACCTTCCACTATATTGCCTAAAGATCATTTGTCGTAAATGTTATGATAAGTACGAATAGTTTTCACCTATTCAGCAGGAGAGACCTGAGCTTGGATATATAATCACTCAGAAAATATCGTATCGGTTGAATTTTCACAGGATTTCAAGTTATTTTTGAGCATCTTCGATTATCCGGAAAAACGTTATATATATTAATTAAGCTTCACAAATACAGAAGAGGTCACTTCGCACATTGTACAATTCATTTATGCTATTTGTTCTGTTATAGTTCAAACTTCTACACTGCCAATCTAAATAGTTCTTTGTGCATGGCCTCTTATAACAACCTCCAAGATGTTTATCTTTTCTGTTAAACCTGTTATCCAAATAAGCTTATTTTTGATGCGCACAAGTAGATACATCGTTGACTTCTTTACAAACTTGGATGTAAAAGATATTGCGTCATCCGATACTGTCTTATGCATAACTCCATATATCTATGTTTGAAACCTAGTATCGATTATCCCCGATGGGTAATAATAACACGTTGGCTATCAACGCTTGGCTTACGCTAAGTTCCATGCGCGTGTGTGTATACATGTACGTGTGTCTCCCGTTTCCACTCTCATTAACCCTTTCACCTTCACGCATCTGTAGGCTTGATAATGCCCTGCAATGCCGTCTCGCGTATCTATATTCACACTTGCCTCTGATACTATATGGTGGTGAAGCGACGAATATGCAAGAATGACTGAGTACAATGGCCATTTGAACGGGTCCTCTATAGAATATTATGAAAACGCACTTGCTTATGGAATACATGAATTAGGACAGGTGCGATGATTCTTGACACATCCACCTTGTTCATCTATACAACCTCGTAATTTAATTTTCATCGATATTCATACTCATATGTGAGTATTAGGCTTGTACATATATGAACGCCACATAAAAATCACAAAAATTCCACTTAATCGTTGCGTACTGCATAAATTCAAGTACGGCAGGTTTCTTTACGATAATAACTCAAGAGAACATTTTCCATTACAATATTAATTGATAGAATGTTGTGAACAATGGTACAGTGGTCAGCTTAATTCAATGTCTTTTGGATTGAGTACATGTAGATATTTTGTATAAATTGATGTTGGGAGTGACGCGGATATGAATTTTCATCTATGTGAAAGATATTTCAGCTATTGTTTGTGAAGAAAATTCTAATATTTCATAACTTTTCCTATAATATGATATCCATTGCCACAAATAAGGTTCTTACTCTCCACTAAAGCAGCAGCCAAAAATTATAATGTGATATGATTTACTTTCTGATAAATATATTGAAATATGATGAAAAAGATATATTAAATATTTTCTTGCTCTGTACATAGATATTTATGAATTTGAACGATCAATGATTAGGATGAGTATGTATTCGCGTGCGTGTTGTGAGTGTAAATGATGGTCGTGTATTGAGTTTGAATTACATCAGCATTGGAAATGATTGATAGTTCATCAGAATAATGCAATTGCCACAATTTCTCTATGAGCAATTTTAGCAAATGCAATTTGCCCATGAAATTGTGTAGGATTTTTCAGTATCAATGGTTGCATTAAACGAAATCAAACTCCACTTATTTATACAGTTCATTGTGACGTGTTCGATGTGAATTCGAGTAGCTGCAATAATGATGCAAAATTCAATTGGAATAGTGTATGGATGGGTGAGGCAGTGATATTTCATGTTTACACTCGAGGTGCAATTCATATGAATATTTTGGGGTGAGTGTATTATTTTTGGCGAATTCACTCAATAGGAAAACAAATATCGGTCTGCTTTTGGGGAAAAAATGAATTATTTACATTGTGATGATTGTACATTCAGAATGATTCAGAAATCAAGATTGATTTGAGTCCTCCTTTCCCCTCGGTATACTGTAGAAAAAGGTTGTTAATACAAGGAAGGAAAAAATTAATAGCAACACAATAATACCTTATGTCCCAATTAAAAATGCTGCAATGTTCTATCCCCGATTCCTTACATTGTAGTTACACATAAAGCATTCATGAATATTCTATAATTATTGCAGAGTGTGCGCAGATATGTGCATTCGCCTTCTATTCGGTTAAATCAGTCATTGAGATCGGGCAATATTTTTCCCTATATTCTATCTTGTGCGGCACGGTGTTGTAACACAGAGCATCAATTTTATCTATGGTATTTTTTCTCTTCTTGCTACTCCCATGGGCGCAATTTTTGATTTTGATGTGATATTATTCCAATAGATTCAAAGTGAAGGGAACTATCAGAATGCAGGAGGATAATATCCCAATCCTATTAAAGGATAATACTCAGAATAGGTATCTATTTTATTCTATATTTCTATGCGGTCTATGACATTTATTACGAATGCATTATTCATTGTTGACCTAATTCATGATAATCATATAATAATACTTATTTTCTCCCATGGATGAGATATATATGTCGAACTATAATTGATATTGTTAATTGTATATAATATTGTAAATAATTGATTAACTGTTTTCTTGCTTACGCCAAAAGTAGCGAATTCTCCCGGGTTCATTCATTGAGAGATTACTGTTATTATACGACTTTGTCAAAAACAATATTTTTGACACTGGGATAGTGTATGCTTCGTTCCATTAATAATATCAAGCATAACAATCAATAGAATTAAATCTCGTTACCTTGTATTGCATTATCATATGCAATAACATGTTGATACTTCAAGTTTCACTCTCATTCATAGTTTGAATTCAACTGACACATTTCTTATTATCTGGTTCGTTGAGTAGTGTAGAGTATATTACGGAGATGTCTATCGCGTTGAGGATATAAATTCTGTCCCGTTTCTATCACAAATGACCTTCAAATAAATTTATAGAAATTTTTCTGACGGATGTGGAATCACTGGACCTTTATTCTTCATTTGTTCATCGAAAATTCGGACCAAAAATATAGTTGGAATCTTTTATCAGAAAAATATCCGAAATTTTTATCGTAACGCTAGTTATCAACTCATTTATATTTTCATCAAGTATCATGATTATACTTCTCCTTCGAGAATTGTTCTCATCTCACTTATTGTTAAGATTTATCATCATATTCAGCTACTCTTGAATCCACGGTCTCTTGTCAGAGTCTTTGTATTCATAATATTTCTGTCTGTGGACTACATTTCTTCATTTAGAGTTGCAGTGATACATTGCGGCTGATGCTGCAGAACAAAAGAATATCTCTTGAATGTCGTACACCCTTTTGAAATATATATATATATATATATAATGAATGTACATAAGTTATCAAAAATAATAGTATTGAAGTCATAATGGCTAGAAAAACGACATGAAAACGAGCCTTAAAGAAACGCTTTCATCTCTTCAACTTCTGTGAGTTGGTTTGGCATCACAAATTGGTGTTCTTTATAAAATCACGATTATTAAAAAAAAACTCGACACTAAGCAGAAGTTAAACTCAAATCGGCATGGGATTTTTTTGAACTAGACCCCAATAATCGCAAACAAAACTTAACAAAACACCATCTGTATCTGGGTCTGTATATATTAATTACATATTTTTGAGTAAAGTAGATAATTCGGTTATTTCTTCATTAAATACTTTCAACTACTCCATAAGTTGTGCAATAATCTTCTTAAGTAAAGCTTAAATTTTGCACTTCGTTGGAAATACCATGCTCAACTGTTTTGGGATGTTACATTACTTGCAACGTAGCCCAATATATGAACATGTTTATTCAATATTAAGACTCATTTCGTAATATTCGATATCGATTTCATAGCATACTGAACACAAATAACTATTCAAATGAAAATGTTTATCGAATTAAAGTTGTGTCGGAGAGGTATCGAAGTGCTGGTCAGGCCCCGATTGAATTTTGGCCATTATATCTAGGAATGTATTCATTTTTGATCTCATTTTCACTCAATCGAATTGAGTTTTATGAACTAGCGACCTCATAATGATATTTTCTAATTGAATTTCAACGAAAAAGATCACAATTAATTGAATACCTACTGCTAATGATTGATACTAGTAGTACCAGTAACTGGCTTCATGGCAGGTTCACCTCGAGTGATTCGAGTCTTTTTATGACGGAGCTCATATGGAACTTCCATGTAGTTCCGCGTATCGTCATCTGATTCACCTCTAATAAATTTATAATTAATCAAAAATTCTTCTACTGCTGTAAATAACAATTCGAAGTAATATACAAGTACAAAAGAATGATATTGCGACACGCTCATCTGGATAACAGATAAATCGACGATTAGGACTTAGCAAAAGGGATGTGTGCATTGAAAAATTCAGATCAGACAGTGAATGCTTTCACGTAGCGCGGGATTGGACTGCCTCGCTGTGCTCCCATGAGACCAATGTGAGATTGAGACACATGCAGCATTTGAGTAGGATGTCCCATTCACACTCGTATCGAGTACATGGTAAACACAAGGGTCCAGATGCGGATCTTCGCTTGAATAAATCTAAGTTTAAAATCATGGATGCCCTTGTCAGTTATGTGATCAAATTTATGAGAGCCAATAATTTGAGATTAATCCATTGATATTAGGGTTGGAAAATTTTTTTTTATAATATCAATCTTCATCAATCTGGAACTGGTTTGTACATAAACTGAATATACCTCGATACTTCCAATGATTATGATTAAATTTACGAATCGTGTGAACTTTGTGTCAATCCAACAAATGGATACAAGTCTCAGTGAGATTTATAAACAATTTCGAGTTACCCATGTATAGCTCACTAATAATTCTGAATGGATCCACTCAAATGATAATAGAAAAACATGATGCATGGGCTCAGCACCACTCAGAATCAAGGTATATATTTGACATGGATGAAAAGTTAATGTATAAAAACTTGGTACAAAATTGATTATGAACGTATCTTGTGCATGGCACTTCTGTCATGCTAATGAGGTGCAATGCGTTAATGTTATGTAATAGAATTTATGGGACCCCATCAATCGTTCAATTCATCTATGAATGTAGAGACAGAGAAGGTTTATTATTATCCAATTTAATTTAATTTTTATTCATATCTCAAAGTGTGGAATAAATCTATCCTTGGCAATTTTTAAGGGTTTATCACCCAAAAGCCTATAGGCGTCACTTTATGTCAAGCATCTTCTTCCACATTGTTATGTCCACACGTATTCATTTATTAGACCAAGATAATGAGTTGATGTGATTGATTTTCTTGGATTTACCTGAAAATATTATATTGAACCTGACAAATTGAAAAAAGAATAATCATAAATATTCAATTGTTCGACAAATATTCTGTATGATGATTTTTTCCATTCAATAATGATATCCCTTCGAGCAATATGGCGAAACAATTGTTCCTCACTTCAACCATCTAACAGATATAAGAAACGAATTATTCCGAAGCGACTTTGACATTAATAATCAGGATCTGTTTGAGCGCTTTGTTCGATTGATCCAACCATGTATTTTCGGCCATTCATTATTGCACCGAAACAAAATAAGCAAGCCATTCTTTCCATTGAATTCTTACAATTGTGGTTCGTTCAAAATAAAAGTGTTCATAAATAAAGTAAATTTTCGACAACATGAATGACATTAATGAAATAAAAAAGTAACTGCATATCACAACTTTTCAAGAAGACAGTCGCATGATATAGTGGCATATTATTTATTATCAATCTTATGATCTTGAATTTTTAATAAACCTGTTGCCGCATTGGATATACACATTAAAATTAGAATGCGTTTCATAATTCTTCTGCAAGAGTTCATTGCAAGGAGAAATTTTCACAAATAATAAACGCTGACTGCATAAAAAATTTCGTGATTCTTTGACAAGGAGTATTATCAGTGAAAACAGAAATTTTCATGGTATATGTTCACGCTATCATTTTTTGTGGATTCACATACACGCAGTTGTGTAGATTCAAATAGACACTATATGATGACATGGAGCGATTGTCGAGCACGCGTAACGCGTAATTTAATTTCTGCTTCAAACGTCAATAACCGCACTGAACTACGTCACACACAGCGCGTCACGTGTGTGAGTTAATGATGGTGAGAGGTAGAAGCAGCGAGTGAGAGACGGGGATGATGAAAATACACTGACCGGTCGGTCGCACAGTCGTTTCGATGGTCGTCGACCGTTTGCGCGTATAGCTGCCCGACGAATTTAACCGAATTAGCAAACAACTCGTTTAACAAAGTTAAGGCCCGAAGCGACGCTTAAATTCGGAGAAACCGAATTATGCGTATCGAAGGACACAAAGAGAGGGGAGCGATGGAGGAGGGGTCTATATATGTGCATGTATGATGTTCACGTACCTATATTAAACCCTGATGTGTTTCATGTAAACTGCAAGTCGAGGTTGCGTATATACGCATATAATTGCATAGATTTTAACTTCAATACTCGGTAAATGTAGTTCACAGGTTTGTAGGACTGCCTGTATAACTGTGTCCTCTGTAACTTTTCCTAGTTGACGAGAGCGGACGAAAAAGTTGTACTCACGTTCTCGTCTCATCAACGTCTCTCATGGGCATGACCATATCTCCACGAAGAGAATATATATTGCTCGTGAATTTTCCTATGGAAAGAACTCTCGTTTTGAGAGAAAAGGCATTGAAGGAATATCATAGCGAGTTCGATTTACAGGCAAGGATAGATGTAAATTATGTCGAGAGAAATATTAGTTGTGCATTTCTTGTCTATTCAGGAAAAATCTGACCAGATGTAATTATGGGCAAATTTATATTCCTGTCGCATACTATGAGTTCATTTGTTATGTGGATGCAAAAGATGAAGAAAAATTATTTTATAATTTCATTTTTCTCTCCAACCATGAGCAGATTTGGTCATTTCTGTTACGTCATTAGCCACCTCCGTCGTATTCCCTATATATTTTTATATCACTTCAGTTACAAATAATTTATGAAACATCAAATTTGTATCCAATGACAAATAACTCATACACCATCGGACCAATGCATTGGAACTCTGAAATTTAGTACATTACTTTCAACATTTTAACACCAACTAGAAAAGGACGTCCTTGCTCCAAAATCCGCTCAATTTTAAACCAGCAACAATCAAAAAGCTGTACGAAGCAGCACAAAGTTTACAACTGTCGAACATGCTGTTCACAATTATCGAGCATTTTAAGTTCAACATTAAAAAATTAGTAATAAACAATTAACTGAGAATTCATAATAGAATTCAGAGTTTGATATAATTTATCAAAAGAATTTTATTTCATAATCAAACAAAACCCGTCACAGATGAATGGTCATGACGATTTGCTGTGTCTCAAAGAATCGATGATCAATAACCGATGAATTGAACTCTAATTAGTCACAGTAATTTTTGAGTTATCCCAACCCTATACCTGCCTATAACAGTTGCTCAACATTCGATCCTCTAACACTCCCAGACCTTTATCTAAGTTGAATTATCTCCATTACTTTCTATACTAAGAGATGATGCAATTTAGTCTGTAACAATAATCAAAATATAACCTTCGAATTCGTCAAAATTCAAATGTGAAATTCTATATCCCAACATTCAAATATTGATGAGTCTCCTGTGAGAATGTAACTATGTTAATAACAATATCCTGCGAATGATTTCATTGATACAATACATTCGTTCTCAATGCAATTAGCTCTTAGATCATCAATGAATAGGTTTGCCTCCATTCTGTACATACAAAGAGCTGATAGTGCCCTACCCATGTTCAAAATTCTGTGAGTGACACATGTTTGCAAGATACTCTCCTCCATCTTGAATTAATCGGATTATTATTTAGCATGAAAAATTTTAATTTCCGGAATCTCCATCTCCTTTCTTGTTACTAACGCTCAATCACAATATGTGAAATCTGATACTTTATCAGATAGCGTTCCGAGAGTTTTAGAATATTCCAAAATGAATCCATTTCCAATTCACTATCTCACCATTCAGAACATTGAAATTGTTCTCCTTCTTCCCATGATTTTCAGAAAAATTGTAGAAAACATGGGGAAAAATTGAAGTTCAAGAACTCACAATGTGATGACGCGCCTCAATATCAGTAATTCTCCAATAAATTTATAAATGCATTTGGCCTATTTCTCCATGCAATATTATACTAAATCTATATACATGTAGTGTATTTTCTACAGACATTCAGACACATATTTCGAAATGTCTCTTTTCAGAAACGGCGGCAGGAAGTGTAAGGGAAAAGGAAATGTTGTCGACGTCCCTACGTCAAACGTCGTCGCGTGATGAAACAATGCAACCGCGCGCGGCTTCCGCTTGAGATACGATTGTGCATGACTCGGTTGCGGACTCATCTCTCAACTATTGCTTGATGCTTCGCTGTGTTTCCCTTCGTACATTCACACGTACATGCGTCTGATTGTGGCATGGCTATATTCCGATCCTATATATAAGACATGTGTATATGTGAATATACAGCACAGTCGCTTTCTCTGCCTGATAACCCTTTTTTGTTGACGCACAGTTGAACATATTATGTGTATGAATGCATCCACAGATATAAGTACTATATCAATACGATAGGCTTATGCATTTCTAGGACACAGAGAAACACGACTGTATGCATGGCCCTTGGTATATGATATGCTAAGGTTGGTTTTAGTTGAATCAGTAATGGAAAGTGGACGTTACCAATATTTGGGCCGGCAGAATGAGGAGAGAATAGGTGAGGTAAAGGCGGGTGTAGGAGAGAAGCAGAGTGGGAGTGTTGACGAAGGTTGAAGAGGCCTTGTGGCGATAGTTATGGAGTGTATCACATAGGCATGGAGGACTATCTGAATACAGGAGGATGAACAGGAAGTGTAGGTATAACATGGTCGTGGCTTCTATCATTGTTGCTATAACTATATATATACTCCTGTATGCAACTACATCTACCTATGTTCCATCGTGTAGCAACTTTGTAATATACCCGAGTATAGGTACAATATCCTCTTTTATGGCATGATGTTGTCCATTGTTGCTTTGCTGGTTCTGCCTCAACAATTCGTTACAATTTAATTAAGACACACTCATGTTATTTTGTATGCATGCACCGATCTCATGCAGTCACATTTTTTCTGAAGCATGATATCGTGCAAATGTGTGAATTGTTGGACAATGAAGTCAGCCGATGGGCAAAAGAATATTGAGAAAATTATGCAAGAGTGGAAGTAATTCTTTTTTTTGTATCATGTCTGCCTTCGAATGCTTTCACATATAAGAAGCGGATGATGAGTTTGGTTGTATTTTTACTGTATATTGGGATCGTTCGAGATATTGATACGACTCAATTGTACATCGGTACGACTTTGTGCTCGAATTTTTTTTTAATATCCATTATACGAGAGAGATCGAATTCGCTTCTCATATTAATTGCAAGTACCGTTCATGGTAAAACCTTGCAATAGTGAAAGTGTGAAATTGTATTCGATGCTTCGAGCAGTTATATTAATATCGTTATGCTTTGGGAAAGATTAGCTTCAATTTCAGTTGATGCAAGCACAAGATTGGAAATGGTCTTTTTTTTCGCCAGCTGGATATTCATTCCATATCAAATTGAAACTGTGAGGATATTATTAGGTAGCAATCAAGAAAACTTATAGATACACATTCGGTGATTCATTATTTAAAATTATAATGTCCATTTTGATTTATCGATTTCGTAGATTCAGCGTAAGGAGGAGATGCGGAGTAACTTCCGATTGGTTGACTATGGTCATTACACGCACAGGGAAGATATTTGATTGAAGTAATTTACAAACATTTTATTGGATGTTAGTATTGATTATTATTTGTCACCGATGGCACTTTGTTAAATCTTTCATGTGAATCAGGCACTATTTATTGACATCAAATTTGTGTTTGTTAATTATCAATTGAGCTGTTATTTTTGTAGTACTACTGTACATGAATTACGCTCAGGTGAGTTTGATGATTTTGAATGTGATTTCGAGTACTTGAACTCTTGATATCATCAGCCCAATATCCCGAATTAATTCACGACATATGGGAAGAATATTCTTGCCAGAACTATTCCTATGTGTAGAAGCTTCTCCAGTCCAAACGAAATGAACGATAAGGCTTCGATAATCAATTATTTCTTGTAATGTCTTGAATACCTCCCAAGAGAAATCACAGTATTTGGTTAGTGTTAAACTGTGCATTAAAAAAAGAATTCGTCTGTGATTGCTAATTATCGAATTATGCTAGCGGGATACCGAAATGAAAGAATTAAGTGATTCACCCGGCGACATGAATGAACGTTGTGTAGAATTCAATTTGAACAGATCAACCTCAAAGTTGAATATCAGGGTAACAGACCAAGACCAAAGTGACAGGTATCCATGAATGAATAGTTACTTAGAATTGTTAGTTGTTTATTAAATAAGGGCTTCGACTGCTTCCTGGTTACAATAGTCAGTTGGTTGAATATAGTTGCTCTGACGGTTTCTTGGGTTCACTGGTTAGGTATTCTTCACTCCCAATATTTATAGAATTTCCTCGACTCGTTGGAATCAACTGAACGTCGAGTCATACTGAGTGAGTCTGATAAATTCTATGTGCCCGAGAAATTTTATAAGATTGCCGTTTGATACGACTTGAATTTTTTAGACTGCATCTGAGATAAATACTTTTTGTAGACTGGCCCGGAGTAGTCTCCCTCTTTTGACCACTGAACGCAAACCGTTTCCAAGGGTGAGTGGGTGGTGGGTGGTGGACAAGCAAATTGGGTGCTCCTCTGTCGGCGAGATGTAATCATCATGAAGTTTTTTATTATAATCCAATTATTTCATATGTCGTGCGTTCCAGAAAGATCAAAGGTGAAGTTGGAGCCGCATTTTTCTCTTTGTAGATGTGTACATGTATCGGGAAATTAGTGTTGTGGATAAATTTCCAATTAGTAGACTGGTGTTTTTATTTCTTCCCAGTGAGAGGAAATGGGTGGTGAGTTAAAACAAGGACATGGTCTCTAATGAGCCAACCTCGGATGAGTCAATTGTATAGTGCCGACGGGTGGATGTTCGGTTATTGATTATTACCACCATCATAACTAAGAGAAGACAATATATTGATTTCCCAATATCAGCAACACTTAAATTGAAGACGAATGGTTAATTTACTTCATCTATTGACTCCTATCTTGTGGTCTAAATAAAATGCATCTCCTAGGACATAACACCTGATAATCAATGATGTGTAAATGAAGTCAAGTTAATTCCTATTGGAAAAACGAGAATATGATAATCCAATATGGTATAGCCCATATAAAGATGGGCTATATTTACCCTATAACAGATTTTTATTGCTGCCAACAGTAAGAAAAAAAACATTGTAGCACAATAAAATGTGACAATGTATTTTCCGTGAAAGCGTCGGAATTCATTAATTTTACTGTAGTTGCGCCGTAATTTTTCACGGTTGGTTTAGCAGTTAATGAAGGACGCTCATTTGGAATCGAAATGACGATAGGATTTGTGTAATGACAATCCTAGAATAAATATTCGTATAAAAATGTGTCGATTCTTAATCGAAATTAATTTCGAGAACCACAGTATGCATCAGAAAATCATGTCACAATAACATATGCCGCAGATTTCATTCCAATATTTCTCTCATCATGATGTTGCACCATATCAGCGCATCCTTGTACATTACAATATAATAAAACGAGAAAAAATAGAGGTATATTAATATTGGGAACTATATCTCACAAACACTTTACACGTGGAAGGTTAGTCGATCGGCTGACATATATGTTTGCATGTGTATGCATCCGGTTGGAGTGATGCATTTTCGCAACAAACGGTCAGATTTCAAAGCTTTTTTTTCCCATCAGGCAGAATTTTGCTGATGTATCTTCCATTCAGGCATTGGAGTAGGCTGTTGGGAAGCTGCACAACAGTATGTTTTTTATACTGTAACGACAGCACCTTCTCGGGTGAACTATTGGGTGATGTGATATCGCGGGACTACGGTAGAATTTAAATTCTAGCTCCTATTTCATACTTTGGGAGTATTCGAAGTGCTACAAAGATGTGGTTGTTATATTTGTATCTCGAGCCAGTCTTTTCAGGGATATGAATAATCGCAAGTTTGTTGATATTTTATGGTATAGTTTTTGAAAAATTGTAAGTCTACTAGTAAGTTTCAGATGATAACGCGCATTTTTCGTTACAGCCACTGTAAAATATGAGGGAATGTATGGCACTAAATCTTCGATGAAATTAACAGCAAGTTACGACTTTTTGGAAGGAGATTCAAGCCATACTCAAATCAATGTTTATGACAAACGAATGCTCAAATCACTTTTTATAGATTATATTAGCATTCTCTGGTATTTTATACCTCATCGTTATAAATGAGGAATCATCACAATCCATAACTCGAAGATTTGATTTCTCATGAATTTCATTTGGCTCCAAATATTTTTTACTCAATGAGTTTTTTAGCACTTTTAAACAATAATGGGGCAGCTGTACCATCGACCTAGGTTATATATATATAATTACCAACAATGAAATGAACATGAAATATGTTTGCTGTTTTTCCATGCCAATATCACGAATTCCTCATCAGGTTTCTTCACAGCATACATGCTAGCAAATTCAGGTTAACCTCATCACTGTACCGAGCTCTAAGAAGCATCAGAGCTATACACTTTGACGGAAATTTGAGAAACACTTGCACGGCTGAAAGTTGGGGCGTTATTTGAGTGCTTGTGGAACAACAACATACATATATATAAAACGTATGTACACTGTACCGAGTTTTGTGAACAAGTCTTTCAAAGTCAACGGAAATTATATGTGTTTTTGTGACGATATACTTTCTATGTTCTGCTGAGCTCATTGAGATCTAATTAATCAAATATATTCTTCATTTTTTAAAGCATAGTGTCATAGGTATTTCCATACCTTTCTTTTCATGCTTACTTTTTGTGTGGCCGATACAAACTTTTATATCTATTTTTGAAATTCTGCTCTAACAAACTCCATACCATTCTAGAAGTTAACAAATTCATAAATTGCGACGCATCGCAAAAATAATGAATTTCTGTGATGTTAGAATTTTATATTCGGATTAAAAAAAAAACTGTGAATAAAATACACTTGCTATGGTTACGATTAAAAGCGGATGGATAGAGAAATTTATGTTCTAGCAGATTGACACATTTCTTTTCCAAGGAAAAAAAAACCTAGGAATTTACTGATTCTATACGAAATTTGTCTAGTTTTTTCTCAAATAATTTACTTGTAGACAAGCAATCGATTTCACTGACACAAAAGCGTTAGACCTGAAACGGGTAAATAACACTTCACGGATAAATATCCCAGAACTTCTCTTTTGGCCATTCCATACTGAGAGATTGAAGCTGTGAGGAAACAAACACGACATGTACAGTATCATTCTACCAGTTTCCCCTTCGTCATTGGGAAAGAATTGTTCATTCCTGTATTATCTGCATCTGCTCCCTTCATTTATTCAACAATGTGTGTCATTTCTGCCATTCCTATATGAATTTTGACACGATGTATCCTCCAGAAAAAGACAGACCTTTGCTGCTGTCGGATAGTGTCAAGTAATCATCAATAGTTTAAAAATAAATTCACAAAAAATGCACAAGTGGTCCTTTCAAGGAATGTAAAAGCGTAGTAGAACGTTTTTGATCTCTTCCAGACTTAAAACGTTTACCCAAGTCTTCAGCAGTTTTATTGTAATGAACATGAAGTCGATAAATTGCGCGAACGAAATGCGATTGGTCATACATATTACTCATTAATGATCTATAGTTTACCATTGCACCAATAACCTACAAAAGATAATAGTTTGAGTGTGACTAAACTAATAATAAACTACAATCATCCAATGAACATTTTAGGCCCAATACAAGTATCGTAAGTTTATTGTTAAGTCACTTCCATTGCCCACTAGTTTTTTTTCCACCATGTAGAGCATCAATGTCTTCTAAATTTCCCCAATTGTACTAACCTCGAACTTATAGCAAAACTAGAGAATCCGAGTATCCAATTTGTTCCAGCTACATGAATTTAATTTTTTAGATGATGGAAACTTAGTCTCCTGTAACCTCGTACGTGTAGGTTTTTTATATTCTTCAATTATATTCTCATTTTTTACAGAAAATCATGTCCTGTTGAGTTGCGTTATCAAAGTTAATCCTTTTTTTCTCTCAGAAGGAGTGAGCATCTGTGTATTGGATCAATACTTTTCTTCTATTGAAAAGATAGATTACGGTAGCTATTGAGGTTACAATCTGCGGCACATCGATCCTACCTTCCGTCTTCTCTCTGTTCTCTCTATTCTGTTCATAAGCTCTCGAACTCGCGCTTACACTCTTTTCCATCAAGCTTTCCGAAGGCCTTTAAAACCCCAGCGGTCCACGTTTCTTATTTAATTAAACTTTGCGAAACAGGCAGTAATGAATTTAGATATCCTGCCATGTTTATCGAGTACCAGCGATAAACTAATAGAGAGGTAGTATTGGTGCTACATTTTTTTTTGTCCGGACAAAAATTCTTACCAAAAATACATTGGATAAAGTGAAAAATGTGAGAATAAATATAGCAGGTAGGAGATAAAAATATGTTATGATAGGTAATGTTGTAAATTTTTCATACTTATCCATTACCGCTGTTCAAATTTGTACGCATCTGTGGGGTCATGTTTGGTGAAGCGGTCAGTCTTGGCCCTTAATCCATCATACCAGCTCGGACTGAAGCTTATAGATCTATACCCGGTATTGCGCACGACTTCACCTACACTGAAACAAACGTTTTCTAGATCCAATATCTATTGCGACACTTGAAACGAGAATAAATTCCATCTTAAAGTTGTGTTTCCTATAAAAATATTCGAGTAGAATCTCTTTATAGTTGTTGATGGCACATTAGATATTTGTTTCAGGTATCAACTCAATATAGAGAGCAAGCAAGAATCTGAATACTCGTGAAGAATTTAATTACCGTCCATGGTGGATATACAACTTCAATATTCTATTCTCATGTTAAGAATCTTATGTTATCGGACCGAATTTTCCAACCACATTTTCAATAGGAATTTCTGTTCTTTATTGAGAAACATGATATTTATGACCATAATTATTTATGTTTGAGAGTCCATTGTTCAGGGACGCTCAGAGTGAGCTAGAAAAAAAGATTAACCTAGTCATCAATTTTTTATGGACACAAAAAAGTGACCTTTCAAGGAGATATTTTTAGTTGTTTGCACGGGATGCTTCTTTTAAACACTCGAGTCCCTTTCACATTATTTGATTTGAATATTTTTTCTTTTATCAGGGTTAAATGTTATGTGGAAATAAATATACCGGTGTGATTGGCATGTTGAGTTTGATAAAATAATGCAACCATATATTTTAGTCAGTACAAAAAGAGTCATCCGATTTTATTCATCCATTTTTCATTCATTTAAATGTGTCTGAATATTCATTTGTATTTTTGACATATATGAATATGCAAGGATATTATGGAAGTGTTCTACTTTCGACGCCTGAATTTTGGGTGTTTTTCCGGACGCTGTAGAAAAAAGAAGGCCAACATTCTTATCGTCCGTTTTTGACACATATTTTATTGAGCGTTTGTTAATGCAATGAGACATAAACAAAAAAAAAAGTGGTTTTTTTCCATTCTTTTTCGACTTTTTGAATTTTTTTAAAATAGATAAAATACTAATAAGAGGATGGTCGAAATAAGGACGACAAGAAGACCGGTTCTGAATGTCCATGCCGAATTAGAACTCAATCGGTTGGATAGAAGGCGAGATATTATGTCAATCAGTTTGAAAAAAGTGATTTCGAGTAAATACCCCCTAAATATGAAATTCACTTGTTGAAGAGAAATCCTCTTAACGGAGCGCGATGATGATGAGAATGCGAAAGTCAATTATTGAAACAGACACATTGATAGTATTCCATAGAGAAACTGAATGAATTGGAATTTCAATTCAATGCTCAATGATGATTCCATGCAAATTTGAGGATGTTACCTTATATACGTAATGCAAGAAGTGTTCTCCATTACACATATTTTGTTTTATGAACATGTTTTTGAGAGGTCATGATTAATGACACCCAACATTTATCAATTAAAAATTGATATACAAATTGATTCCGGTCTCCACCGACACACCAATCATTGCATCATCAACAATTCTCAATAAGCACAATGTTTGTTACATTTCGATTGAAAATTCACCAAAAAAAATCGTTGGAACTACAAGTCAATTAGCGATTAGAAAAAGGTCGCTAAACTGTATATTATCCGGATGACAGATGGTGGCGCCTCAAAGATTTGTTCTGTTTTTTTTTCAATTGGGTGGATGAGGGCAGAAATAATATTGATTCTATAGAAAATATCGAGCAGATATCGAAGCTCTGGATACAGAATATACAGTCAGTGAGATTAATATACACAGACAGTGAAAATTTTGCCCCAGAAAGGCAAACATGCTTCTAAAGTCACTTTTTAGACAAATGACGAGTAGAATGGATGAAATTCCAGTCTATCCAAAAAATCAAGATTTTAAATGTTCCTAAAATAAAATCATTAGTATTCTAATATGGTTTCGTTCATATATACTGACGGAGCAATATTTTCCATGCGGTATTTGGTACATTCTTGATAATATCGAGACTCCCCATCATCATAATTCAATCTTGGCGAAAGAAATGAAAAAATTACTATTCATTATAAATAATCCGTATCAGCATCGAAGAGTTTTTTTTCCGTGAACGTAGTATGTTTTTGTCAATGTAAGTTGAAATATATTGTAACATCCATGATATATTCGTACTGAAGAAAGGAGAGTTTGGCTACCTCATCGTGAATGCCTTCAATCCCACAAATTCGAGATTGTGTAACCACCAGTAAGTGGCAAAATCTCAAGTATTTCTTGGAGTTCGAAGCATTTAATGTCCATCAAAATAGAATATCACAACATCATGAACATTAAATCCTTGATAATCGAGATTCGAAGCATTTATTTGTTTTAAGGACATTATTGGCGGCTCACATTAATAATGCGGAAGTCGATATTCTGCATTGGATGTTCTACAACACTGGTTAGCTGTTCATATCGTATGCGATTATGAGCTTTACGCATGTGTATGGTTCTTGATGATGTATTTAGAACAGTATTCACTAAACTATACATATACTGTTGCAATGTACGTAACATCAGTCAGTAGAATTTGAGAAATGATTCACAAGTCACAAAATCAGTCCCCTGTATTTGAATTTCCTGATTAAAACAAAGGTCTGGTGTGTCTAGATATTTTCATCCAATTTGTGCGCGAATTGCTTATGGAGAGATTCATTGTAGAGAAATTTTACAGCGTCAATGCATGCATATATTTTATAACTATATATTGACATGAATGCATCTAAATAGACATTGTGAAATTCGAGTATCTACATATTTCGATGCAGTCAACTTCTCGTGCGGTACACTGAGTTTACTAACATTCCCAAGAACCGCATTCGGCGAATAAATTGAGGAAGAGTGCTGCATCAAACGTCTAAAATGCAAATGATATTTGGAGAAGGTTGATGGTATTATGTGGATTGTGAATGAGGTCAGATGGAGCGTGTGACAAGTGGAATAGATCGTGGGAATGTGATGCAATTGTGGGTGTCGTGATTTTTGATGCTGAAGACTAACATTGTCCCAGTACACTATTCCCGCGATCTTTTTGAATTCTTCAGATCTTCATCTATTCTTCCAATTTCATATCTGATAGTGTTTCCTCACTGGCCTATATATGAACATACACATACGTTTTTTGATGTTTCATTTTAGATGTTTATTTGAAGTGCAAATTGCGATTATTTTTCAATACAATACGATAACCTCATCCAGGAATTTTCAAGAAATCGATAATGCAACAACATCACATGGTTAGATACATGTTTTATCAGCTATTGTGTACCAACGTCATCTAAATTATCCATTATGTGAAAAGTCAATTGTTTGTGTTCATAAAAAATATTAAGTGTGCTATAAATTGACATAAAAGACATTTACTACAAAAATTTTGCGGGCCTTAATATTTCTATAGAAACACTCCCAATGTCCGTTCCGATCGGAATTTGGAAAACAGCAGTGATCACTTCCAATTCTATCTCTATTTGTAGACGATTTTCTAGGAAAAAAGATTGGGACACTTTTAAGCTTTGATCAACAGCTATCGCTCTGAATATATAGCATGATAACTCGCTTTTATAGATAGTTGAGGTAAAATATAAATCTGTAATAATGCAACGAGACAATATAAATCTCATATGATGGTATCATTTTTATTCCATGTTTTTATCGAACAATATTGATGCATTCCATCATTTGTTATGACTTTGGCTGATTATGCGAAAATTCGAGTTGTCTGTGGACATTGTGTTTCTCTCAATATTCTATGTAAAGCATTTACAGATAATCCTACGATCTTTTCGATTTTTTTATGTAAAGTATACGGAAGTTCATCGTTATTCGCATACTTTGCAAAACGACATTTACAGCGAGACTGAACCTGAGAGAGTATTGAATTTTTCTATTCCCATATTAAGTTAATGAAATTCTTATGAGTGCATATTTTTAATACTATAAAAAGCTGAATTTATATTCTGTACTCGTCATTCACTTTTATACATCACCATTGGCATTGCTCTTTGTGGTAATATCTGCCTTTTTTATTATATTTCTCAAGCGTCTTCATGAATTATTTCTTTCTTTTTAATTACCTGTTACAAACGAATGTATATTATATTGTGAAACTCTGTATAAGTAGCGAATGTCGATGCTGTGTGTTGTGAGATATTATATCAGCATAGTCAAAATGTTGATTTAGAATATTTTAAGAAAACGATGACGGGGAAAGTAATACAAACGGTCGGATGGAGAAAACGGTCAGAACATAAAATTCCATAATGAATATGACGAATATTCATGGAATATAATTATATGATACTCGTAGTTATGCAGTAATGAATAACGAAAATAAACTCATTCGTGAAGCTTCCACTACAATGTTGAAAGCAGTGAATCTACAGATTTTAAAACGCTTCATTTTTATTTACCTGCACGTGGTGCTCAGAAGTTATTGTAAATAAGTAATTTCTACTAGAATTTTCAATTATTAACTGTCACTCTTTGAGCTTCTCGATTTCCCTACAGATAAATATGAGATGGCAATCTTGATTATTTGAATAGACACACACAGATAATATCAATACAGTTACATATATTTTGCATTATGAATAAAATATGTAAATTTAAAATCTCGATGTAGTCGATTTTCTATGGTCAATTAGGAAATTTAAAAAAGATTTTTATAATAGTATGAGTCTCATTATTTCCAAGCTTATCGAAATGTAAAAAAAAAATTAAAAATTAGATGTGTTATATGTGTGGTATGTAATATGTTTCGGATAACGAAATGAATAAGTGTAGAAGATTGTGCGGGCTTCAGGAATAATGGCGCATGGTCTCTTCTGGACAAGTCAATATTAATTCAAACTTAATTTGTATATACCAGACATATACACACGTTCACGTTTATGCACTATCGTATGAAGATTTTTTATACTTCAATGATGTATCCATTCATCCGCATATATATACGTATTGGCCGATTGATGCATCTCACTTTAATCCAAATATAATATGAAGTTGATAAATAATCTGACTCGCAACATGATGTTTCAGGAAATTCGTATTTTTAAATTTACGGTGAGTCATATCAATCTGTGATAGCCAAACCCTATGCAATGATGAGGAACCAAATTCGAAGAATATAATTACTATTCGTATCAGTTGGAAGACAACTGTTATCCAATTGGTTATGATGGCATTCGTTCATGCAACCACAATCCAAGTATTGTCAGTATCCCACTTTGTTTCAGTTTATTGGATTATTTTCACATTTGTATACAGAGAATAGAAAATAAGTAGTACAGTGGTACTCAAAGAATCCGATAACGGATCATTAGTAACCGCAGAGAAAAAATGTGATAATTATACCAAGCAACTTATCGTCACATTCAGTTATAGAATGGGTGTAAAATTCACAGAAATGAGAATAATCCTGTACACAATTTTTCACAGTATTTTGGGAGAAAATTGATATTATTATCATATTATTCCGATTGTAGTCAGATATTGATTCGATATCCGTAACACAAATATCCAGGGATTATTTACTGAATTCCTTCTTTTTTTGCATGTCTGAATTACTGTATCCCAAAAAAAGGGTCAGAGTCATACTAAAAAAATTTTTCCAAATTGTCGACTAAGTGTTCATCGACAAGCAAACTTTACTATTGTCTATGGGGGAGTGTTCATCAAAGATTAATAGCAATTCGAACCGCACATAAGGTATCATTATTTTGACTTTCCAATCACATTTTTATCAAATTTTGGATAGATGTACTGATGTCATTGATGTTCAATGCTGTTCATGCTGTGTTAAATGTGTTGAATATATGCATTTCATAGATTCTAGTCAAATCATAAATCGATCGTGGAAAGTCAGAAGTTGGATGCGCCTCAATTAGTATTCACCTTCAAAAATACGACTAAGATAATTTCATTTTATCACTGCTTTAAATTATTTTATTGATGTTTTATTTTTCACTCGAACACGCTGCAGTTCCACATAACAAGAAAGAAATTGAAGAGAAACACATTAGAAATTATATGAAACAGAATTGGAAAATGTATATGTAATTAAAATAGTTTCAAATCCAAAGTTGAAAAGTTGAAAGCGGAATGAAAATAAAGAGGTGTATACTAATCAATAGGAAAGAAACTGTGCGTCTGACAGCGAGAGGTATTACTCCCTTAGCACCACTACTCCTCTTCGTTGATTCGTCGAAGAGTTACTTCGAAATTCGTTTCAATCTAAGTTCCCATCGACTTTAATTACGACAAGAGTCTTGGGAGCTGTAGTCGAGAAACTATAAAAAAAGTGTACATAAATCAAAAAATAACCGAGCATAAGGCATACAGGCATAATTATATGAGCTTTATAATGGATCTACTACATTAAAAAAGAAAATGATAAAAATAAACAAGACGCGAATTTGAATGGAAATCTATGGGAGCTAGTGATATATATGCATAAAATGATCAATTATAAATTTAAATTTCATACAATTAAAATAAATTGGAGATTAGATATCTTATATAGATTCGATTCCCTTCTCTCATAATATAAGGACCTCGCACGTTCTTGATTTTGTACCTTTAAACATAAATGAACCATCACAGCGTAACTACCTTCATCTATACTGAACTTCTCAGCTGCTCTGCCATTTTCTCCATACGATTTATTACACGAAAATCAAAAAAGCCAAGAGGTCAAAATTGGCGAATGACAGATAATCATGGGGATTAGGAATACTGAGTAGGTAGTGAACTGTGATAATATTCATCGTACAGCACGCTGAAGGAATTAATGAACGTCAAGTAAACTCATTTTGCTTCTGATCATTTAGAAATTATTTGAATTTATTATATTGTGTAACAATAATATAAATTGATACTCAAATTTTTATACGTCAAGTTTTAATTGTTGCTCTATCATATGCTATATCACAATTACCAACTCAATATTACTGAAAAAATATAGATTTCGCATGGTAAAGAATATATAGTGCGTGAGAATTCATGATACGTGTAATGCAAATAAAATTTGGTATGATTGAAGTCAACGATCGAATAATTCCACAAGAGATATCGAATCGTGAATGAACATTGTGAGTACAGCGAGGGGTGTCGTAACTCTTTATACAGATGATTTCATCCCCATATTTTCTACCCCAGAGAATGGAATATTAAATACTTCCGAAGAATTTTATAGTTTATTTACCGATGTGAATGTTAAGGCAGTAAAAAAAATGTCATGAAAAAGAAATAATGATCTGCATGATATTGTTATTTTCTATGGAAAGTTGTCATTGAAGTATACTCATATCATAGTCATTTTATTTTACAAATAAATTTTATTCTCATTTTCGTAAATTATCGTTAAAATTGTGTTCTTCACTAAGCCCTTCCTATTACTACTTAAATGACTAAAATTTATATTGTGCTCCAGAGCGGCGTTCCCGCTTCCCAGAATAGGGAGGTAATGGATAATTACCAACTTTATTCAAAAAACTAAACGTCCGAGACTGAATCGCACACCTTTTCGAGCTCATGTAATTAAAGTAAGTTAAATTCCAACGCAATTGTGCGGATATTTTCAACATGTTACCTAATGATCAATACTCATAATTACATAGAAGCGACTGCAAATAAGTTGCATAAAATTTTTCAACAGATAACTATTTGTTGCAAATAAAAAAAAATCAGAGCATTTCTTCCCTCTACAATAAATATTTCATGAACTCTCTATATACAAGTACATAAAAAAGCAACAAACAATTAATAAACGCTTATAGTTGATGTATCACGTCTGTTGGGCTTTTATTCTGAATCGGTTATCCCATTCAGAATTTCTGACTTTCTAACAACTAGGAACATCGTCACAATCTCTGCTAGAGATACTGATCATTAATCCCCCAGTACAATATGCGCATTAAGTTTCAGGTTTCCAACATTCTATGGACCCTCTCATCTTTTGAACTGGAATGAACTTATTTAAAAGCATCACCGGATTATCTGGAAGATGTCGTGGAACCATGCTACTCATCATTTTGATTTTCCTATTACTTACTTGATATTCTGATCCATCAACGACTGCACTGATTCCATTCTGACTTTTGCTGGCCTGGACATAGCTGAAGCAATTAAATTTGGTCGAAGAGACGTCAACCAAACTCTCAATCCTTGGATCCCAACTTAGTCAGCATTTCCTATTTGAATATGACAAGGTATTTTTGTTAATAATGTGAATGTATGTGTGGAATTGAGAAGAAACAGTGCATTTCAAAGTGCTGGTGAACATAATCGGGGACGATATTAATTTTATTCCATCACGAAAATCCAAAGCAATAACCAAATGGTAAACATTTGGTAGAAAACTAAAAATAGTCATTTTGCATTCAACCAATGGTATCTCACCAAAAAAATGGTTGTGCGAAGACCAAAACACGACCTATTTGAAACTGAATGGATAAGCTAACGAATTTCCCCTCCATTTCCTCGAGATGAATTCTCCCAAGCTCATTGACACTCCAGAAAGGGTAGAAAAAGATTGAAAAATTCGTGTTCCTCGTTGTTCCCTTCATTGGAAAAAGAAGCGCAGCTCAACAAATTTTCCCAGAATATTTCAAAACCAGAAACTTAAGGCTTTGATTTGTTCTTTCTATTTCATTTTAATACCACCATTTTAGTTGAAGTTAAAACCTTTCGGAAAATCACTGAAAAATCAATGAAAATTTTTTGTTCCCTTGGATATTCACACTTGAAATGACTTTCTATGAAGTTTCTTAAAACTCGGATCACATTCAATTTATACTCTTCCAATGCACTCGCGAAATTTCACAGGCTGTGCCCATACCGAAGTGAAAATATTCACTGTTAAAGTTGTGAAATTTGACATATGAGGTGTAGCCGAGGTATGAGTTATAAGGCGCGCTGCAGCTTTATTTGTATCAGTACGAGGTCCATGCTAAAAGTTTCTAAGCCATTCATGCGTCAAACTTTTGTCTGCGATTGTCAGTTGTGGATATTTTTAATTTTTTGGAGTAGTGAATTTCATACGATCTATATTCTTTTTCATTTCATTTTCGATTACATATTAATAATTCCCCAGGAATTCTCGTGTGCATATACTGAATGCCATCTATAATGCAGACGACTGTTGCTACAGACCTCATTACTATTTGCCATTGCATATCTAATTACATACGTTCGTAAAAGTCCGAAATTACATGTTTTCATCACGGTTAGTATATTCTCAATGATTATACATTTCACACATGAACAGAACAGCGAATAATTTATAGCTTATATGTATTCATGACAAAATTATATACACATTCGAATATGTGAATTGTGCAATCAGCAGGTGAGGTGAATAGTCAAGCAGCAAAACCATACTCTATCTATCGATTTGGGAAATTAATGATGCTCCCCAAAAATAGATCAAATGATGAATCCATTATTCAACTATACGGAATCAGTGTTCATACCAGTGAATTAATCAAAGACACATTTGAACTGAACAAATCCTGAAATTATAAAAGTCATGAATTAGTCCCAAGTATTAAATTATATCAAATAAAAAAAAATGCGGCACTTTTTCTTATTGCTCTGATTTTTTTTGTATGGCTGTCTTGTTTGGACTTTTTTTCGTTAAATTTATTTATGGATTTTCCCGATAATTTAGGAGCACACGATGGATATGCTCCTTCTTCCGTATGTCGCACTATCATATAATAATAATAATATAAATTTCGGTTGTAAATTCGTTAAATAACGTTGCATTCATATATGTTGATAGTAATTTAAGGTCAGAAACATTTTTCGTTCACAGATGCAGATCATACTTAATACAGTAGCAATGGGATAACTCAATAAGCCATGTGGATGTGGTGCAAAAAAGCTTGGCTATAAAATGTATAATCATGCTGGATCCTCTCAAGCCCATTGGGACTATATGATCCGTAACGAGGACGTATGCACTGGCTATGTAAATATATCTACCGACTGTATATCACGATCCACCATTCCCTTGCACCCTTTTTGTATATATTCCCCTAACACGCACTACAGAATTGTTCAAACCAAATGTTTCATGTATACATACACATCTACCAATATTTTTCACTAAAAACATGTAAAATATGTATGCATATATATGTGTTTACGTATTGAGTTCACATATGTGGCGATACACTCTCGTCGATTTGCACGTTGTGCATTTTATATACATATACATTTACTCACAAACCGGAATTCATTCGTCTACGTGTATACTTCTATATCAGGAACATATGCGGGATTACAATGGGATCAAGCGGTCATTATATTGAACTGTACTGCTTTATCCGTATAACCTACACTCTATTACACAGCCTAATATAACTATAACACCAAGAATTCAAGCGTTAACTTTTACGGATATATGGAGTATTCGTGAGGTCCAACGATTCTTCATATCAATAATGAAATCGAAATATTCATTTAGACATGTGGATCGAGAAAATAATAATTTTTAATGTTTTTGCCATTCTTAACAATAGAATATTAAAGAAAAATAAAAAAATACCAATTCATTGCGAGATTTAGAAAATTCTGAATGAAACAATTGATATAGTTATAGGCTTGGATAGAGGAATTCACACGAGTACGTGAGATTATTATGCAATCTATATTTTTTCAAATTAGTTGTTGGGATTGCAACAGAACAAACTTCATTTTCCCTTAATTTCTTCATCCCTTTTGCTTGTCCCAAATAGTTAAAGTTGATATATTTATTCACCTTCAACTTCAAATTGAGGATTAAAATTATTTTAATGAGTTAAACATTTTCAGGAAAAAATCAATAAAATTTTATCCTTACTTTGGGACTATTAGTAGAGTATTCCGTTGATAATAATTGTGCATATACCGCAAAGATATATTGCATGCTCTAAAATCACGATACGAGAGATCGCCATTATTTAGAAGAAGAATCAACGAGCCAATATTTTCTAATCATAAAAACTGTGGTGCATACAATCTTTTTCATAGAAATCGCTATACTCAAAAATTTCTAATGCGAATCGGATCCTCATGAAAGTTCTTGAATTAATGTACAATTATATTTTATTGACAACTTCCACTGTGTATATTAAACTCAGAATAAACTGGGATAAATTATACAGAAAAACAAAGAAAACAAATTTGCAATTAAAAACCACAGCCTCTCTCACATGTTGGCAACATTTGCCACGTTGTTTGCATATGAACTATCTTTTTATTTTTCCAAACAAGTTCTCTCTCTGTGGTTTATGAGAAAAAATGCCGCGCGCGGCCTCTTACAGGACCAGCCGCTGCTAATAACGCGTCCCAAAATACACAACTATGTTTATACTCTGCTTGTTTGCAATTATGTATGTTTGTATACAAGTATGTATGATATATTACATCAAAATGCATCGTTTGTGCGTGTATGCGTAGCATTTTGTTGGAATTACTTGCTCCTCACATACCTACATTCACCGCTCAAACTCGTCTGACCTAACTCGCCATACATCTACTTAGCATACACATGATGTCGTGCTTTATAAATTTAAATGGACGATACGAGTCAAAAATTAATTAATCCCACATGTCCGAGTTTCTTTTCCCCTCACCTCTGTTATTCACATCATCCGACATATGCATATATATATTTTATATATATGATTTAAATGTATATCGTATACATCCTCATACCAGACAGCCAACGCAATTTGTATATTGAGCTACAACCGCATGGCTGCGTGAACTCGATTAGCCGTGTGTGTCCCATTTGCCCCATCCGCTCACGCGCCAATATTCGATGATGTTTCCATCTCACTTTTGCTCCTTGTTTCTCCTCCAAACATATTTATTTGACCATCACATGATGGCACTAGGCTCTAAACGGAGAGTGGTGAATTGGAAGGGTAGAATCCGATCGTGGTGGCCGAGCCACCACCAATTTGCATCGCACTCTATCTATGTAAATACATCTATATACAGTCATCTATTCCTACATATATATACATATAGATAATAGTATTTGACTATGTGGAAATTGTTTCTGAGTGTTGTCTTAGGCCCTCTTTGGCATATCAATACTAATTGTGGATCAGGACACATGAATATCGAATCTGCCTAAAAATTTACAGTTTATTTGTTTCATCACAGACGAATTGATTAATATTTTTTCATCGGTTATCAATATGGTGAAGCGTGCAATGTGTTCATACGTAAATCAATGAATGAGCGGACGCAAAAAAATATGGTTCGATAGAAACGTCCTGTGTACACATATGGGATACACGATTGAGTGATATTTAGATATAAACGTATTAATGCACTGATCAATTTAGTTTGAACAGACATTTCGATAGTATGTGGAAAGTTATAATCAGACTTCAAGTGGAACTGATGAGTCAAAGTAGATGAACCAATAAGCAATAACGTGTAGCACTATCATGAAAGTTGTAATCAACGATGGAAGAGCTCGCAAGTCCAACTGTGAGTAATGCATTAATTCCGATTGCCTTCATTAACTACACAGAGTGTAATATGTAACCCTAATTATTTTTGATATGTTATAATCGTCAAAATCATGAATATTGGAAATATTTGTTATTGTCGAATTAGATAACAAGTATTCTGGTTTTGAACGAATATTTTGTCACAATGGAAGTGAAAAAGAATATTTCGGTGTTGCTATGTACACTTGTTGCTAATTCTGGATGACGCTCACTATTCTGCAATCCTAATTGCTATCTCCATTTTTTTTTGACTTTTCATTACTTATCATTATTGAAATATGACGAGTCTCTAAAAAACAAAGTATCCTTCTTCTTTTGTGTTGGTATAAAATTGTTTCGAATGAGAAAATAAGTCACATTCGTTGCTCTTCATCCCATGTTATGATGGTTACTTTGCTCACAATATTTCTCACATTTCGTCTCTTCAATCACGGTACACAAAAGATAAGAGTGAATGGTATTAGTGACTGATCCAGTGTAATCACCCGTTCGTTCATGATTATTAACCAGAGAAGAATTATCCCCTCCATACATAAAGTCTAGGTAGTCCGAATCACCATCCGATCCGATTCACCGCGCATCACCCTATAGTTACGTGGCATTACCTGCCTATGTAGGCCAATTCGTGCGTTCACATATACACACTCTTTTCTCTTTGTGGTACCTACATGACCTGAGCTTTGTGAGCTGCACCACCCCTGTCGTCATATTCTATATTCGTCAGAGAACACACGGAAAATGGAGAAAGATTGTGTGAAAGGAAGTGACAGAGGGAATGAGGACTGAAAAGAGGTATTTGCTTCCCTACCATTTCTGGAGCTTTAGGAAGTGAACTTTCATAACTATATATATATTATATACTCTTTCTCATATATATATATATATATATATATATGCGATCATATGCGCATTATGCATTTATACGAGTGTGCTAGGAATTTCAGAGCTCCGCATGTACCTATTCTCCAATACCATATATGTGTATGCATGAGAGAGGAAAATAGTCTCTGGCGCGTGCTCACTCTGTCATCTGCCTTGCAGACAGTTAGTTTCGTATGGAGTCCCAGCTATATACCCTTTTCACGTCTGTTTAATATATGCATTTCTATATACACAAATGGCTATATAGGTAGTGCACGCAGGATCAAGCTCAAGATGGTCTAGAAGAATTTTTTTGAAAGTTCGAATCACTCTGTATCATCAAATAAAATGGAATTCCATTATTTTGAGATTGCGCGGCATTCCCCGTTGAATTTATTTTGTTTGGTTGTTATACTCAATAATTCCCATGGTGAAGAGAAGAATGCATATAATCACCGGCCATCATAAATAGAATGAATTTGATATAAGTTAGTGAAGTCTTCACAGTGAAGTTGAATATCAAGTAAATTTGGAAAAGACACAGAAATTCCATTAGCCCTTCAAGATCAATACATAAGTATGTTGTGGATTTGATCATTGTGATGAAATCATAACAATATTTCTGGTGATTCGGAAGGGGGATTATTAGGAATGGGGTTGTAGTTCGGTGTGGTTATCATGCCGGATCTTTTTTGCTCTTTCGAATCTGTGCCATCGTTAGTATAAAATTGGCTCTGAAAAATGTTTCCTCCTCACATCAGTATCCTGAAATCTTCCTGACATGGCAAGAACAAACTATACGAATGATTCTACGTGATGAACCCTGCAATGGTTGGACGACACAATACTCCACGCCTTCTTAAGTCGACACCACTGCCACATCAAACACGAGTAATCAAGTGATCGAACACATACATTCGTTTGTTATCGACTTCATTCGAATTCATATTTCTTATAGCTACTTCCGGTCTCGGGTAATATATATATATATATATACATATATTTATATATTTAAAATCGAAAGAGGAGGTAAATTAATACAATACATTACCGCATATTCATTTTTTTTCCAACATATACTCAATAACAAGGTGTACTATTTATTATTATTAATTTTCTCAAAATTTTGTTCTCTCGGCAGTGATTATTTACTTAGCAATGCAGAAAGTATAGAGTTGATCATTGAGTGCATCTACGATTATCTGATAGCTTTAGAATCAAACAAAACTTCATAATTCATTTAGTTTCAAACTTGATGCGAAAGGTATCAAAGAGGCAATGAGCCTTTAATTAATAACATTGCACCTATAATGAACTTTTTGATAAAAAATAGTAAATTTTGTTGACTAGTACGGAAAATTCATTCGCCAATCAGTTTCGTCAGGTTGACGCTCCAATAGCACTGAACTCAATTTATGGACCTTTTTTTCTTCCACTTTTGATTTTTTTCCATGACTTTCTTTTTTATTTTTTCATCTTTCGCCACACCTTTCTTCCATTAATCTCGAAGCAGAAAGTGTACATGGTGCGCGTGTGAAAAGTAGACGAAGAAAAACGAAGGACATGAACAGAGCGAATGGATGAGATTGATGGCTCTAGAAAGAGAAGAATGGGGAAGGAGAGTGAAGGCTAGTTGAGGCAGGCCATGGTTTTATTGCTCGATCGCCGCTCTAAGTTGCATGGGTAAACGCGGCGGATATGTATACACAGTATACACATATATATTTTTATATATACATCCGAAGCGTGCACTTTTGCAACACAGGTGCATTATCGAAACCCCCACCCTCTTTACATGAATTCCTAACTATACTTTTGTACGTTCACGGCGAACCACAGTCATGCTGCGTTTTGTTGTATTGGACCACAATCATTTATTCATATTCCTCTAAATATGAAGATATTATTATTTATATTTTTTTCTGTCATTCGTTCAAGCCTGACTATTGCACACATATATGATCATACCGGATGCGTTCATCACCGAATACTTTTATTGTCAGTGTCAATCATGACTCTACCAGTTGATAGACAATAAAAATTTAGTAAATAAATGAATGAAAGAAAAATGGAACAAAATGACGTATTAAAAATGTATAGATTCAATAGCCTGTGAAGTGACATCTCTGTCATTGTGGCGTATCAAGCATCGCTTCATTCATGAGAGACAGCAAAATAAATCCTATCATTGCCCGTTTCTATGCTGGAAAATTTCAGAAAAGAGCGCTGGGAAATGCGGCTTTCTGTGGTCAGGGAGCGGCTTTGTTATTTCATGCGATCAATTCTGTCGCCATGAGACTCGCAGCAATTTCGTATGCTCCTGTTTAGTTAATAAGATTGAACAAAGAGTTTGAAAATCGCATTTGTCATCGGTTTTCATCGATTATTTTATTTATGTAATAAAATTATGCAATTATAGCGCGTAAAAAATATCACCAATTTTTAAATATTTCGACGCGAAAATAAAAATCCTTCAACACTCAAAATAACGGGCATAATTTTGATAGTTCTGAATGAATTTTCGGCAAGTTTTTCCACTCTCGTTTCACTTTGTTTTTATCCTGAAAGAGTTCATACTTCTGGCAAGGTCGACTCTTTCATTGGAATATCTATTGTCTGAGGTACACGTATATTATTGTTAATGTATCAATGTATATGCCCTGTAAATAAATGCAATGATTACAAGCATCTGAGAATGAGTACTGCAAAAATAACAGCAACTGACACTTTATCAATCACGATTTTGATTTCGTACAAATACTATTGTGTTAACTTTAAACTATATGCTGAGCAATCCGAAATTGTTGCAGTTGTCAAAGGATTCCGAAATATTGTGGAACAATGAACCAATTTTAAACAGCTTTTCATCTTTCTACGTTGAAATCCATGTTGAAAAGTCTGCAATATTTTTGCCCCAAAACACACTTGTGCATTGGCGATCATTTTATTAAAAACAATTTTATTCGTCAGAATACTAACACTTGTTGTCACATCAGTTGAAGAAAAAAAAATCGAGTTAGATGAAATAGGATTTTCTATATTGGCACAATGATTTGTTGTCCACACTAAGAAAATGGTGAAAATGCTGGAAAATTGTGAATTGTAGCTATTTATTTTCACACTCTACAATGTATGGGAAACAAATGGGTCTTCATACTTAATTCACGACCCTCGACTGAGGATTTTTGTTTTTTCTCAATTCTAGAAATATCAGCTGCCAACTTGTGTGATGTTTACACCTCTACAAAATAGCATTCTGAATCGAATTGGTGAATGCAGCTATTCGTTACAATTATTGATCCTTCTGTAACATCTTCAATTCCAATAATTCTTTGCATAAAGTTCGTTGTTGCTACAAATCAGCTGTTGTAAACTGCTATTCAATGAATTACGCGAAGTAAAGTATGGTGAATCGCAACGAGATTGTAGACGTATTCAGAAGTTGAAATCATCAGTGATTTTCTTGTGATTCGATGTTTGGCGTGATAATTAGGCGAGCGTCGCGCGCAAGCGTCGGTTTCGTCTGTTGTGTTTGAGAATAGTCTTTTCTTTATTCAATGTTTTGGGTTATGTAACCCAATGATACTAATGAGAAATCGTCGCTTGAATTCGGCGAAATATTTCTTTCATGTTTCCAACATAATTGATACTTGCGATCTTGGTGTTAAATTGTTGTTGTTTTTCCTGTGCCCGAATGATTGTTTTCCCATGAGGTTGCATGTGATGGGAGAATTTATGATCCATATGTGTGTTCCCACGATAATAATACTCGAGTGATTGGAAAATCGCCACGGGATATTCATTCATTCATTTCAATTTCAAATCATTCATGATATTTGGAAGAGTATTCTACATCACTAACTTCTTTGATGCTCGCGTTTCTTCTGACAAAAAGGTGGCTGAGATATCGGACTTTATTAAAACTGCAGATGAAAAATTACCACTGAAAAGCGTATGAAAAAAGTAAAGAAATATGCGAGAAAAGCGGTAGTTCCATAACTAATGATGTAACAAGAAAGAAAAGTAGTTCTTTTCGATATCGATACAGATGACAGTATTTTTTTTGTATTTTCTAAGAAATTGTTAAGCTGTCCAATCAGACTACAGTTCTGGAAGCCTTTCAATTGTTGTGCACGAAAACATTGGGGATGTAATTTATCTTCTTCACAATTACAGTGGTATTCAAACTACCATTTCATTACATAAATATAAAAATTTATTCGGAAATTTCAATAACGAATAAAAAGAATGATAGGAACGAATGTGAATCTGATATGGAATGAATAGTGCAGATGTCACCCTGTCTCATTGATGATATATATTTTCAATTACGTGCCTAGAGTATTTATATGGATGTCATATGATACGTCGAATGGGTATGCATAAACTCTCACTTTAATTTTCATGGAATGTTTGAAATCCAATTCTCGTTCATTTGTTCATAAAAATTTCCACTAAGATATTGAGTGGAAAGATAAATTTAAATACGATGTCGAATTCACTCACACCGTAATCAGTAGCAAGCGTTGATTCCCAATTTTTGTATAAGTAAGGCAATGGGGAGAACAAAAAATAGGAATGCAATAAAAAAAAAGAAAATCCTGAGAAAAAGGAGAGGTTGATCGGGAGTAAAATTGCCGACCAATCACATTTAGTGTTATTATAAGAGGGTGTAATTTGTTGGAGAACTCATAATTAAAGTTATTTCTTAAAAGCTTATTGTGAATAGTTCATCCAAATTAATTCACATTTCAATGATCCCAAACATTGTATATTTTGTTCTTTCCTCATCAACACAATACTCTTTTGGAACGCTTCACTACGCTGATGAGCTATTTTAGGCTTGGCAAAGAGTGTCAAGTCCACCGTATATTTTTTGCCTTCAGAGTTTTCTTTTCTTTTAGCTTAATCAACTAATGGTTGAGTTTACCGTCACTTTTGTCGTGTCCGTCCTGCTATCAAGCCTTTACTCAATCAATTTATATCAATAATTCTCAACGCTGGAGATTTGGCTTAACTAATTGAAAGTCGTGTCCACGATAACTTTTTTCGTATCCAAACCGAAAGCTCAACCAATCAAGGGCTGAGTTCACCATAACTTTCGTAGTACTCGAGCGTTCGATCTCACTTGACCCCTCTCGGTTGAATTAATCTGTGCTATATTTCTCATCAACAACCTCTCAACGTTCGCTCCACCAGTTACATCCTTTGATTTTTCTTCAAGCGATCCCGTGAGTAATTCTATGATCAACATACGCATGTTCAATTCATCCAAGTCATCGAGTACAATACCAGAGCTATTCCATCAAGAGTCAATCTTATCTTTGCCAAAATAACAGTTTTTTTTACATCCACTTGGCTTAAAAAATGACCATCAATTCTAAATCAGTTTGTTACCAATCAATTTGTTCATCAAGTTATTTATCTGGCAATACTTCACCACATTCTAACCATTATTAGTTTTGTTACTACAACCAGAAAATTCACATTGTCCATTTAAGAAACAGAGGGTGAATGTAGGCAACAGTCCTCTGTATATGAATATAATTGTATGCATCTCTCATTTTGACAAAAGTCAACATACTAGGAGATGAAGACTGGGGGCGTGCACCGTATTCCATGTATCAGATTGTGATGTCATTACGATTATTTAAGGTAGATTCAGCTGTTTGCGGATTTTGTTTGATCATGAATCAGCTTCCATTAAACGCTGCATATTGCATATCGATATTCACTTTATTCGATTGAGAAATTAATTGGAATGTACCACGGAAAGGGACGGTATGAAAACTCTGGGAATTGGATGTTTTACTGTAGGCATCATAATTGATTTTGCTGCGGAAGTGGAGTTGCATGGTTCAAACCGTCAATATATTGTTATTCTACAGAGGAAGAATCTATCGAATCTATTCTGAATATGATGAGTTCCTTGAATTACAGCAGATTGGATGCGAGGTCGTGAAAAGATTGTCGAAACTGGTCGCAGTTGCAACCTGTTTTGTAATTACTTGGTGAAAATATATTTTCTGGTGAAAATATATACACCTGAGTGAATATTAATTGAAATCCAACTGCATTAAGAATGATTATACAGTACTGGCTGACTATGTGCTGTCATTTATACCAAACAAAGGGAGTTGAAGCAGATTATGTAGCACATATCCAGCAAGTGTATAGTTATAGCAAGTTTCGAATAACTTAGTGTTCTCTCCCGTTATTCATACTGAATGTCTCTCCACTTGTATATGGATTCACATCGTACATGCAAAATAAATTATATTTCGTACAAATATGATCAAAACGTGAAAAAATTATATGGACGTATGAATATCATATATTATCTTAGTGCTCCAGGGAGTAGATACAGCTATTCTCCACCATAGATGAAATCATGTACTCGGCTGTATGTTAGATCGTGAGCTGAATAGAAGTAAGACACTATGTACTCCATCGATTCATCCATGATATATATATATATATATATACATACACTTTCATTCGTTCATTGACAATGTTCAAGTATTAAATGTGATTAAATACTTTCTCCAACCCATGAACGCAAAGTGGGAACGAGAGTGTATCATAGACTTGAAATATCCGCTTCTTTCATTCATTAATGTCACCATAATAGACCACACAGGATAAAATTGAATTGGATTTAACAATATTTATGTGGTATGAAAATAAAACATAATAAATTAGAATGGAACGGAAACATTGAACGAAGGTATCCCTTATATTAAGAACCAATACGGCTCATAAACACTTCTAGATGAATTAAAAGTTCGATCTGAATCAGACATTGCAACTTTCAAATTGTTTCAAATCATCAAAATTTATGTAAATTCATCTAACTTGATTTCCCAACCTAACTCAATCCTTTCTTCATTACAACGTGATAAAAAGATGTTCATTTTGTAGAAAGGTATAAGATTAAACGTAGAGTAAAATTCAAATAACCTCATTGTGTGCATGCGCCCTATATTCATAGATAGTAGATTGTCTTTCGTTGCTTTTTTTTTTGTCACTAGCGTTCAACGCATTTTTTACCACCCGCAACGCTAAGTTATAGCCAGTCGTGCAGAGCAGCGCAGAGAAGCGAGACATCGTTGCGGATGTTCACCTTCGTTCTATTCGCAGACAGAAAATTGCTGGGCATCCCCATGACTATCCCTTATGGTTTAAGTAGCAATATGTATGGAAAAGCGTGATCTTCATGCCCCTGAAGAAATAGTAATTGTGTTTGATGTAACGCGTCGATGACTTTAATATATATTCTTCAATAGGATTGAGTATCTTTTTTTTCCTGCTGTATCATTTTTCATTGTGTCTCATCGATTTAATTCTGTCGGAGTTCCATTCTTATTGAATATGCATGCTTCAAATATATGTATATACATAAGTTGAAACGTCGATATCAGCGACAAAGTAATGCGCGCAGCATACCTATTCGTCTCAGGCGTAAAAATGTAAAGAAAAATCGCAATTGACAATTTTTTTTTTAATTCTATATTTTTCCCTTTATCAGTGCGCAAGCCAACGACTCCTTCCGAGATGCCTGGAACCGATGCTGTTCTCGCATCCCAAGCGCGTCGTTATTGGTTTCTAATAATTGGACGTTGTGGAATTGACGCTATGGACGGAGAAGCGTGTGAAAATCTTCAATGATAAAGAGATATAAAAAGAAAGGGAATGAAAGAGAAAAAGGGAAAAAGTGGTAGCAGTATTAATGTTATAAGGATGCAATATAAGATAGGAACCGAGAAAAAGGGCACGTATATATACACAAATTAACAGCGAGTGAATTTCGGATTTTATTTTTTTTTTGTGACGAGATCACATAAACCCAAATCCTGAAGATTTAATGCTACAATAATAAATAATTGAATAAAACGGAAATGCTCACGTACATCCCTCATTAACACTTCCGGAAATTTTCTCTTCTACGTGAGTCGAATATTTAGGAAACTGTCAACACATCTTTGTAGTGAATCGGAGGAGTTTTCACATTGTCCAGAGAACAAAATATGATTTCAATTCACCATTTCACGAAAGCAATAGCAGCGAATATTAGTAATTTTTTGTTTTTTTCAATCAAGTGTGGTCATTATGATAGATGAATCATAATGATTATAACCTATTTATGATGGAAGCAGTTATATAATTGTCCGCGAGAATATCGATTAGAGTTATTCTCCCTGAAGTTCAACGTTATTTGTGACTAGAGTTTATCATTATTCATCATGTTATCGCACCATTTTTATTTGTTTTCTGACATAGAAAGAAAAAAGAGGGAAAATTATATGACTCGTTAAAAATGCATATATACTTGGAGTTTCTGCTATTGATAGTTCAATGTTGTGGGATAACTGTTAAATTAATAATTTTTACCAATGTAAACTGCCCGTTGAGCGATCAGATCTGTGAGCCATATGAAAGTATGCGCTTTTATAGCAGTTCTGATTCAAACTCATTAGATAGATGGCAACATAGCGTTTATGGTACATTGGCTATTGAGATTTGATCGTCTAATTCACAACTGCACTACGTTTGACGCAAGTATGACATTGAGTAGATTCACGAGTCTCGACTCATGTCAGTATATCATATTATATGGGAAAAAATCTCGCGTGGTGGAAAAAATTCAAAAGAATGAAAAAAAGTATGAGGGTAGGGAAAATCACCTGAGAGAATTTTAATAGTCATCTATGTGATGATGGTTATAAATCCAACGGGAAAGGCAAATGCAATCTTAATGTTGAAATTGGGATTAATTTTATAGTAGATATTCTATTGCTAAAAGTGATTGTTGTTGGTGATAATCACGAACTTTTTTATATGCCATAGTGATAAAGTACCATTGGAATAAATTACGTACTTCAATGAACCGAATCCAAATAGAAATATATTCTAAATTTCTATTTTACCAATAAACTTTTAATAGACTCTGCTACTTTTCATTATCACATTATCCAGAATAATAATCAACCGTGGTTGGCAGTATCACACCATGGAAACGTCCCGAGAATCCGACCAATACCTGTTACTAAGTCTATCATGAAACCTTGCATGGTTAAATTCATCCAAATATATTCATACAAATTTTTGCCTCGGGATAGTACCTGTAAGAGACTTGAGAACTTCCACTATCTATCTTGAATACTCCAAACCGGATATTACATTTTATTTCCATTTTATATCAACTATTCATGTAGTCCACAGATCGACTACATATTGGTGGCTTCGAAAAGAAGTAAGCTTTCACGAAAGAAGCCAACCTTGACAGTGTTCGCATCCAACATTTGATTGAACGTTTCAATCTTTGTATCAGTAATTCAATGAGAAAAAAAACACGAAAACTTTATATATTCGTGTATGCAAAATAGCAAAATTAATCAGAAATGATCTATGCATATTCACGCTACTATATTCTGACACAAAAAATAGGAGCGTTTGAATGTAGAAAAAAATCAGACCTGAAATGGGCAGATAGAAAAAACCACACTGATCAATCGTTCTGAACACAATGCTGTATACTCCACTGGACGTCAAGTAGCTCTGCAAAGCATTTCTTTGCCTTGGACAAAAGTAGTTACTTTTACTTTTATATGATGACACAATCTGGATGTATCCATTAGTTATTATACTGTTTGTTCTGATACCAACAGGAAAACAAGTATATATTTTCTCATAATCACATAAATTGTCTCATCAGTCAACTCTAAAATTGTTGTGATGTAGTGAATTATATGGAAATAATGAGTTGGACAAAGCAACCGATAAATTTTGCAGCTTTTATCCGTCGAAAGAAAAAGAATTTATCCATGAATTATTATAAGTTCAACGACGCGGATGTGAACATGTAAGAGTGCAATGCGCGTTTGTTTCTCGACCCCATTTTGCTTGGCAGCACCATGGATTGACCGAGCAGTTTCAGATAAAATGCATCCAGCTTTTTTATGAATTATTTCAACATATAGAAGAATCTTATGTAAATCAACTTTGCAGGTAGAAAATGTACGGCACTTTCATTCCACTGTAAGTGAATATCATTGAATGTAAAGAACAGTCATATTTTTTCACCTGGAAGTAATAAATACTGTCTTAATTGAACTTGATATTTAAATATGTAAGAGATAAAGATTATTTCCTCGTTTTCTATTGCATCCCTTTTGTGATGACTTCAAACTTTTCAAATGCATTGGGTACCTTTACATCTATCTTCATGTTAGTTCAGTTTAAATAGTAGCGTTTGCGGTTCTTGATTCATATCTTACCCTTAAGCTCAACTATTTACTTACGACTTGTTAATTTGGCATGAATGTAAATAGCATTTGTCGTCTAATTTATACCAGCTCATTTGATTTACTCAACTCATAATGCAAATACAATATGGATGATATCATGTAATTTAAATGTTAATGTTCAAGCCAATGTTCCTATGAGCTGAATTTTGAATTATGAATTCACATTTCGCACCCGTTTTTGTTCTGTAGCAGTGAACGGATTTTTTGTTAACTTAACAATGTACTATTCAACAACTAGTTTCGATCGTGCTCGAAATTAATCGCCGTATTTGTTTCAATATTGAATGGAACAATAAAAATTTATTGTTATGTCATCAATATCATTCTTGTTTTCATTTTCAACAGGACAATTTTCACGTAATTTTAGTTGGGACAAATATGGGGGGTTTTAGAGTGCATATTTACGCACACTCTCTATCAAATTTCTATTTACATGAGAATGTTAAGTTACATTAAAATTGAGAGAACTTCATGAATGGCTCGTCCAAAATTGGATATTGTCACGTTAAAATTAGAAAAATATTGAGCAATACATTCATTTTAGAACGATGATGAAAATGAATAAATAAATAATAGACTCGTCAAATTTCTCTCATACTATTGTTTTTGTGAATTATTCTACGGTCAATATTTATTGCTTTTGTGACAGTCCGCGTTTGGATATTCTCGATAAATGTGCATGGTCGCGTATATCCCTGGTTGGTAGCGATAGGCTTTCACGAAGGATGTAATCGGGATGATTCCGCCGAATGAAGTCTTTCAGTGAACAATGAGTTCATTATAGTATACTCCGGCTGCACGAGCAGAGATCCCATCGAGGCAAAACTCATTTTGTTTCAGTGTTATCATCGTTATCCATTTTTCGAATTATTTTCAATGATGTGATTGTGTATCATATATTTCCTTTTCTTCTCCCACTGTACTCATTTTTCACTCATTCCACATATATTATTATGATATGTTATATAATTTTGATTATATAAAAGAGAATCTATGAGGCGATCTACAGTGCTTAGGAATAAATATGATTCAATCGAGAAAGTAACATATAAAAAGTATATCTTATCTATAGTTTTGTCACCTTTTTCATCAGATACTTGAACAATAAAATATTCCAAACTTTTTGTTTTCTTATTCTTTGAGAACAAAAATTTAGTACAAGACTCATTTCGTTTTCAAGTAACAGATAGGATGAAAAAAAAGGCAGTTGCAGAACGAGCATCCAACGTTGAAAATATAATTGTATAAACAAATAAACATTAAACATTGGTGTAATGAAAATAATTTCCTGGGAATTTTAAACTTCTGTGTATATTGATCGTTAAACGAGTGGAGAATAAAGAACTGTCATATGTGGAATTTGATTGCTGACAGTGATTGGATATACGCAATGAGTATCTTTGAAATTTGAATGGCAGTTCAAATGTCATTGACGCAATCGGTTTTTCAATTTCGCGCATCGGTATGAGAGGTAATTCACATTCAAGTACCCATTCATATATTTACAGGTGAAAAGAAGAAAAAATCAATTGTTATATATATATATATTCGTTCGGATTCAATGATGAAGAAACGAAAAAGAAATTATAAATTGGATTATGAATTGAGAATCCGAACATAAAATGAGAATCATATCCATACTAAATTGAATGAAACAACAAAAAATAATTTTTTATTCAGATAAAAGAATGTTGTCCGAATCTCAGATGCACACTGAGTTCTGGATTATGCATAGGAATAAATCTCATAAGTTCATCATATTATATGCACTTTAACATAAACATATCTACAAAAATGATAGCCCGAGGCAGAAGAAGAATTTCGCCCTCGGATGGACAAAGATGATTTATCAAGAATCCATAACAAATCGATAAGACAATAATTTCCGTGAATACTTGTTGAGAGAGTTTCATGTCGAAACGATAATCCGATTTGCACAATATGAATCAATATGGCATTTCATCCAAATGATTTATTTTCCGAGTCCGTTTTCTTATTGTATGAATGTAATTCTGTCGGGAATCTGAAAATTCGGCCAAGTGCCGTTACCCCAACTTTTCCGAGTTCGTTAATCACTCAACAACTAACTTTTCTTTGACAAATACGTCGAATTTTTAATGTTTACGGAAATTGGAGGTTACGAAATGTACTCACTAATCATTAATACCAAACATACTTGTAGTTTCAACGGAAGAATTAAACTCTATGTATCAAAAAAGGGAACGAAAGTAAATGTTGATTACACGCTCATTTTTGTTTATTACATTTCGAATTTTCCGTTAAATTGTAGATTGATGTTATAGAGGAGTAGATAGGCAAAATACTTTTTCATAATTTTTCCTAACACAGTCGTGAACTGTGACTGTTAGTTAATGCACACGAAGGAGTATGACGCGGAAAAGAAGCACATGAATGCACAGTTTATTTAGTTCCTCAATAATACTTGCCATGTTGAAGTAAAAATTGTGAAGATGAAGAATTCGAATATAAAGTAGAGTGATAGCGCATAAATTTGTGCACATAATTCAATCCGATAGTGCTTTCTCCATCCACATGAAGTTCTTCGTCTTCAATCCTTAACCCATTCCAAAAGTCAGATGAACGAAGCAAAAGAAGGAATGGAAAATGACAGAGTTGCGCCGGTCAGCCCAAGTAGGATCTTGATGGGATTTTTAAATAAGCACCAATTGCTTTAACCGCCTCTGGGAACTGCGCTTTTTTCCACCTCTCGCTCTATATCCTCTCCCTCACAATCGTCCAACTGTGCCACTTATTTTTCATCGCATTCCCTAATTTGTTCGGAGCTACCTGGCTTTTTTCCCGTACGATTTTTCTGGTAACTATCACTTGATGATATTCCACAATTTTGTAAATTGTCCCTCCAGCCATTATACATTATGGAAAATTATACATTTATCGCCATGCATGGCGACCTATTTCAATATGCGCTCTCCATCAATTATGATGAAAATTAAATTCGACGATATTCATTATGAGAAAACAATTATTGAGCACGCTGTAACGATATGTCTTTACTCTCTCATTGCGATATAATCACATAGCGGGTAACCGCAACGAGCGTTAACGGGTGCACTTATCAAATTAAAACTTTCGGCTGACATCCAATCTCGGGAGGGTAAGAAACTAATTGGTATTTAATCCCATTAACACGACGTTAACACTTCCAAACGACATTCGCACTATTATAAATTCTATTTTTCAATTGTCCAAATAATTTTTATACACTATAAAAAATAAAATCAAAGATAGTCTCCTTTTTCTCTCGTTTCATTACTTTTTTGCTGTACCCATTATTCATTATTATTACATATATATATATATATATATATTTCACAATGGAACCCGCACATATAGGCATGAACTAATCGATCGTATACGATTTCAAACTTATTCACAAGTCAATTCACGTACCGTTTGATATTCGCAAACCAATTATTTCGCAAACTTTGAATAAACGCAAGGGTGAGTTATTGAAATTCGATTCCCAAGAGAGTTACATCCAAGTTTACTTGGCAGTTATTGGTAAAACCTTCTACGAAATAACACGCGACTTCCCGATTCAAAAACAATATACTCATGAGTTCCGCATCAATTTTCTATGCGAAAAAGTAAAAAAAAATTGATATAAATGAAACTATATACTCTCCTACCTATGTATTGTATAATTGACGTTCCTGATTGTATGAGAATAGAATATAAAATTTTATGACATAATTGAATGAATGGGAAATATATCACTAACCTGCTTTTGTACCACAGATGTTTAAATGATGAACAATTCTACGAACTGTCCTCATTTCCATGAACGAGTTGTCCGCGTAGAACTCGGTAAACACCGAAATAATGAAGAGATGAGAGCAAGAGACAATATAGTTTGCTTCACTCTCGACGAAAGTCGCGTTCTCATCCATATTCAGAGCGCAGCGAGACGTGCGTTCCTCGGTGAGTTTGGCGCGCGACTGTGTGACTGGGGCCACCCTGGACTACCATCCAACCGAGCCTCTCATGCCCTGGTCCCATTGGCGAGCGTCACTCACTACCCCTCATCTCCCTACCCTAACGCAACGCAACCCCCTCTGTGTATTGCCATCTCCGTCTTTGGTTCACCCTTCTGGTAGGCTCCCACTCACTTCTCTTCTCGCCTCTTCCATATCCCATTCTTTCTTCAATCTCCTTCTCTTCTCTCTCATTCTCGGCATGTTGGTGGTGCAACTGGATGCCTCCCCCGCGACACTATATACACAGATACATATATATATGTATATATATATATATATATATCATTTATCTTTCTCGTACACTCTCTGATGCGTTTTATTCATTCCAGCTCTCACAAAACACACCCTTCTTCTATTTCTGGTGGTCGCGTGCGCTTCTTTAAGTCTTTACATAGTTGAGGATTTTTTTTTTTGACATCGAATTTTCTCAATTTGTATAATTATTATCGAGTTTAACATCATCATGGTGATTGTGTTTATTCACATCCGTTCTTTTGTACTCATTTTCATTGAAAGGAATCATGTGCTAAATTGTGTGTGACAAATTAGCAATAAATTTGTGGATTTTAATTGGTGGTTAATTTATGTTGCATTCGTGCCAGGCTGATATATCGAAAATTTGTTGAGTCAATAAATACGATAATGCGAACACTGGGGCTAAATACAGAATTGACGATGGGAATTTTGGGAGCTGCACTGTAAATCTAAATGTAAAAATAACAATAAGGTTGCATGGGAAAAGGGAGAAAATTAACACAGCTCTAGGTGTGTTTTGAGGAATGCCTCCACTTTTTTGGTTTCATAAATCACAAGATCTTACAAAGTTATTTACACAACATCAAGACGGAATTGATGCTAACCACGATACCATTCGAAATCATGAAATTATGTGAGACATAACAAAGTTTGGACAGCAAAGTCCATTGAATGCATTCACAATCATTGGATTGTCATCACCTTCTGTATATGTCCTTTATATAAGCTCATATGAAGAATTGCTTAACTGTGTTTGACTGAAAATGTAGCGACACTATTCAATATTTTTCCAGGTCTCAACTCCCATGCATTCAGAGTGGATTGTTCCTCTTAATAACACTAGTCTCATTAAGCATATAAACAAAACATTTGGAATAAAAAGTATGAATCCAGTCAGCGCATTGATGCATTTCGAAAAGTATTATCATAATATGACATAAGGTCGGAAATTGACGTAGATAGATATTTAGTGAGCACATTTCATAACATGTCATTTGACAGTAACGACTTATATAACACGCGTTACTTGCGAAGAATGGAGGACTTATGTAACTACTGTTGATATGTTGTAAAATGTAGAATTAATGATATTCTGAGGGCTATATTTCGACTATTTTTTATTGGTAAAAAATTTCCGTGCATCATAGTTTTACTATTTGTCAAGTGGCAGATGGTTAATCGTCTAGCTCAATTATCTATTCTCCTTCACGAATTGCGAAAGATTGTTAGGTGCATTGAGTGAACATTTTCAGATAATTTTGATACTAAATTTCAGATTATTTCGTAGATTATTTCGGTTTTGATGCCGAATTTCTCGATCATTTATTGCAACAGTTATTACGTTTATTACTAACTGAACACGGTACTACATTCTTATCCACCAATGAAGGTTTAGAATTCATTTCCTACAGTGAGATTGAACTATTACATTGAATATGGGATTACTATGATGAGCTAGATTGGATGAATAGGATCTAAGGAGAAAAAAGGTGAAATGCTCATAGAGAGATTACCCAGCCCCGCTACTCGATCATTTGATTCGATCATCACGAGAACTAATCCATTTTTCAAACTTATTTTGATCCTCGAAATGAGGTACAAAAATTATATGGACTGATTTAACGGCACAAAACATTTCGATTTCTTGAGAACATGCTCACACGTCTTCCTCATCCTCTTACTTTTGTACTCTAATGCATCTTAGAATTCGAATAGTTCACTCCAGAAAATCTGTCCTTTATTGGTTCGAGTATTCACATTTCTCTGATATTTTTTCCCAAGCCATGAGCTTCCGTCATTTTTTTGATGAGATGTAATCTGTTATTATCTGTTTGTTTTAGTATTTATACGTATACGTACGCTCTCGTAGTTGCATCGATCACAACCAGATGCAATGATTTTATAATTTATTTCAATTGATTTTGTAAGTGTACATCCCAAAATCTATGATTTACGACTCTATGTTGCACTGAAAGTACAAATCCTCAGTCTCGCTAAATTTTGTAAAATGATAGTTTGATAACTTCGAAAATGGGCAACTTTCCCTCAATCCCCTAGAATCTTTAAATCGAATTCTAGATTTCTGATTCTTTTGACACTTTTGTTTATAAAAGTATCATAATTTTCAAGTTCATGAAATTTTCTGGCCGATCATGTCCACTGAGTCAATTTTCATGATATACAGATTGGAAGTCAGCCTCTATGCTACTTCATCCAGAAAAAGGAATGGAAGCCAAAATTTTTTGGACAATAAATTGATAAATATTGTGGTTCCAACTTGTATAGCAGGTAAGATTTTTCGAGATTTTCATAAGGTGCTATTTGCTCCAAACATTACATCAGTTTTATGTATATTTTTAAAGCATGACACCAATTTCTTTTGAAAACTTTTCTGATGTTTCCAATTCCAATGACTCTGAAGTTTCTATAATAGTTTGGACAATGGAGATAATTTTGTTTCAAGACTTTCCTATACCAGCAGTCATGGGAAAAAAAAGAAAGAAACCAAAATATTCTATGGCTATTCTGTCAACCTTATAAACAGCTGAAGGAATAAACTTCAGGGGGTTAATCATCTCTCCAACATGGTAGAAAAAATTTTCCCTTAACACCGCATCCATCAAATTTTCTATGATCAAGTTATCATCTCCTCTTGTGATGCGTTACAGATCAACTTTCCATCGATCTAAGTAATACAGAATTCGCACAATGGTATCGGGAAAAATGGTGTATAGTTAACCGCGATTTCGCAAACATATTTATCAAATTCGCAGAGTATAATATTCTGTAACCAATTCCAGACTCATATGGGATAATCCATAATTTTTCGTATTATAAAAAACTTTTACAAACTTCTAATAACAAGGAACAAAATAATTCTACAATTTATGTTATGGTAATTCAATGTAAAACTAAGATTTTCCATTAAAGAGTTTGGAATAAAGGGATGTTGAAACAATTTCATAGGAACGTCATGTCGTGCAAATAGAACATTTGCTCATGAACAAATGAATGTCAATCAATGATGAATAAGGCTCAAGAAGACTGAAAATGTATGAAAATCAATATTGCTTAATGAAGGACTTTAATCACTTTTCTTTCAATCATATTGCTTTCAAACTGTTTCTATACACTTTTGTAAACGGTCCAGTTTTCGCATCAGAGGATACAATAAACAGCCTCGCGACTATTCTTTACTTTTTGATGTATTCTGTCAGTTTTATTTTCATACTCCACGTATCATACACAGTCACACACTATTGATGCAGGCGCTGAGAATTGCGCGCGCCGCGTTGAAAATCCACAATATAATTATCAGTCGCGTCATATAGAGAAATCAGGACATATACAGTTATATATACATTCATATCCAGACGTACAGTGGAAATTTGGGGTTTTCTGATCCGAGTGTGTACTGGACTGTGGATAACTATTTTATTCCTGTGGAAAGAGGAGATTGCGACTACCGATACAGTTATATAGCTTTATTTTTGTTTCTCGTCAATTCATCCTGCTTCCATATACATATATCCATACATAATTGTTGTTCAGCAATATATTTGATCAGAGTCTGTACACAGGAAATTCAATTTGAAGAAGTTATTAATAGAATAAAATATATATCTGGATATATATCTGTGTGTGTATACAAACACAACTTTTTATTGCACTTTTTTTTCCTATATTTTTCGTGATGAATAAACTTGTTAAAGACCTCTTCACCAAAGAAGAGAAGTCACTGTGCGTATTGAATAAATTCATTTCAATTCTGACTAACAAACATGAAAAGGTGTAGTAGAAATGGTGATAGACAAAGTAAGCTCACAAGTACATAAAAAGTTTAGATCCCTAACGCGTATGATCATTCAAATAATTTGAGAATTTTTCCATCAGACATTTATGTTGTTACATAGTTCATTCAATTTCTCAGAAAATCATTTATTCTCGGGTATTTATCCATACTATAAGATGGCCTATTTGACTTTCTTTGAAATTTGGTTTAACACGAATTTGGAAGTAAACCACAGAGTGGTATGGAAAGTACGAAATGGGGAAAGGGAAATAGAAAATGGGAAATAGGAAATAGGATTTGAGATCAAAATTGTGACTGATCATTTATCTTCAATTTCTCTGAAAATTATTTATTCTTGAATATTTTTTTTGTTTTTTAGGATGATCTCAATAATATTTTTCAATGAATGGATCCCTTTATCACATGGTGCAAACATGAATACGTTGAATAGACTTTGATTGCGAACTGCATACACGAATTTTACAATGATTTACATAGCCTTATCGATACACGAGAATTCCGAGACGTCGAGAATTCTCGAAAATTTCGAAAATTCGTCTCTAGAAATTTGATATATGGACTAGAGTCGAAAAAAACAGCCATCTCATTTTCATTCCATGTCTGATGAAATAAGATTTCGACTACTTGAAGTGCAGTGGTAAGTCTCATTCAAATATTGAGAAAACAAAAATATTCATATACAATTTATGTGAAATAGGTGTGGGGAGTACGCGTCTATTCGCGCATGTTGTGAACGTTGATGAGGGCTTGCGCATAAATAAGGATTGGTTAAGCCGTCTATACCACCGCGTAATTACGATGAAACTAAGCCGGGTATCCAGTGGGATCGGTGATCCTACGTGGTGGACGGATGCCCATGGATACTGAAAACGGTAAACGCTTGTTCAAAACTAATTTAGAATTACTGCAATTTGACCCAGCTTCAACCACTACGTGACGTCATTTTTGACGGATGTAGTTACAAGTCCTTTGGGAAATTCATTTATAATCGTGTATAGATTCATAATGGACTATGCAAATAAAATTACTTGAGCACTTATTTTTCATTCAAGAGTCCAACCTTACCAACAATGAGCTTCAATGAAAATAAGAGGATTCATCTCTTGCAATAAATCAGTAGCAGTTGCATTATTTAACGTTACATACACAACGACCGGAATAGACTAATCATTTAATCAGACACAGAACAATATCAACATCAGAGGATCATATAGAAAAGAGATAGGAATATTTGTGTGTGATTTTAGATTTATAAATATATAATATAAATGCATTCCGTGTAGATTAAATAGCACAGTCAAACATTTTTATTGTGATCCATCGAACTCATTCAACATTGATGACATCATATAACAAAAAGTCTTTTCTATCTTGAATCATATTTTTGTAATGCAACCTTCTGAAGTCTAATTCTTGATGAAATTAATGCTTTCCAATCAATGTCAGGAAATCTTTATAATAAATGAATTTTACAGTGTCACGAAAATTTTTCTATCAGCGTTTAGAGCAAATGCCCATTCTCGCTTTGGACATCCAACTCTGTCCTATTTACGTCTATGTTACGTCACTCAACATTTGTCATATTATTTTCCTATATCGGAGTGAACAGTATAGCGACATAATCACTTTTCTTCATGAATGCATAACACTAATATCAATGATATATTCGCATGCTTTTATTTACAGTTACGACCACCACAAACATATAGAAAATTGGAGAGAATGTTCTTCTATTTTTTGGGTCAAGGAAGAAGTTTTCTCTTTTTGCATTCTAGTTCTGTACAATTGTATCAGAATAAATATTCATCATTATCTTTGGCAGAGAATCTGGGAAAGAAGTGATGTGGAACGGGAGAAGAGTGCCGAATGTCACCTGACATTCCGCGTAGATTGTTCGTACCACTGATTCAAAAATTAAAATACCAAGCACTTTTGTGTCCGTCGCCAATTTCATTCTCATATTGCCATGTTCAAATGAGCCAAATCTTCCTTAATATCCTCCAGAAAATCGTTCATACAGCCAACGCAAATGCATGAAGTTTAGGCTCAGTCTAGATACCACTGTTATTGTAACTTGCAAATTCATTTTATCTAAGAGCTATTGAAAAGTTCGATTACTTTCTTACTCTTTTACAGTTAAAAGAGAGGTGATTGACTGTGCTATAAATCTATCTTATATGAATTGTTAGGTGAGCGGCTTGTCCGTGTGTATGTGCCCTCAGTAGTTGATATATCAAATGAATTTATACATTTTCACATAATCAATCTTGGAGTTTCAGTCATGAAGAAGAAGCTGATACTGCTGATTGAACAATTCGAGAAAATAATTTAAATAATTACTTTTAAATTTGATGCCGTCCAGGATATCAAGTGAGAACTGATGTAGTTAATCTAATCCGAAGCGGAATATAATTATAAAAATGTAAATAGCAAAAATGGTTGGGCAGCGTCGAACAACATCAGAAATCAGGAAAAAAAAAAATGAAAATGAAGATATTCTCCTTGTGTATTGGTGTGTATCCCAGATGTGTCACTTCCAATTAATGAAAATGGATATAATACTATAGAATACTGGTGTATAGACGTGCACATAAGCTCACTATAAATATATATATAAATATACATATATCTGTTGTTGATTGCATTGTAGTTGTCGAACAGTACATTGATATAGACTGTATAAGACGAGAACGCTATTGAAATGTAGAAGGTGTATGGATGGGAAGTATGAAGTGATTTAGAGTGGGCTGAGGAAGACAGTACGAAGACGAGAAATGATCCCATGTTGTCCTCGTTTCTCTAGGAGAGCTTGTCACTACAACGGGTCTATTGGCAGCGAATGAATTCTCACGATCCATGATGTGAAAATCCACAGCGATGCTCATATCGCTGCTTTCAGCCACATTATAACCATTTCGCATGAGGCATGCCTGTAAACCGCATGGGTAATACAATGCCAACTTATTCACTGTAAAAAATCAAGGTCAATTAAATGTTGGGAAAGTTTCAGGAATGGAATTAATATCGTTACACTGTCAGATAAGGCGTGATATGATGAAGAAGAATCAATTCCTATTGAACATAAAAATTCAATCCAACCTTTATTTCGTCAGAAGAATTCACATGCATCATTCAGGTGAATTTACTTTCAATAGACATTCTGGTGATGTATGTGAGTATGTTGCCTCGACGTTCTCAATTTGACATTTGGTATGACATGTATGAATGTAAAACGAGCGGTGCTCACAAGATAAGCAAAAGTTACACCATATTCTTTTCGATGTTTCGTGAACAAATCGAATATTAATTTCATTCATTTCGAAAAGTATTTAGGACTCATCTTCCGATACAACTGACTCATGATGAAGGAACTGGATGACGCAAATACAGAGCACGAACACAAAGAGCACACTGAGCATAGAGAATATAGAGCAAACAGGAAGGCGAAGTTCCTGTGAGTCTCATATATATGGGGAAGAAGATCGAAAGGTCCGAAGGTAAAGTTTTATGGATATGTGGACAGTTCACGTAATGGGCGATTATTTTTAGCTTTTGTTTATCAATTTCTTTCTTTTTTTTCAGAAAGTTGGGTTATAGTGGCCAATCATTTTCAACTTTTCATTCTTACTTCATGCCATTCGACAAATTATTTCAATAACTCATCTTCTCTATGGTGAGAACGATACCAGCTCGAATTTCTTCTAATCGTGGTTGACCATCTTGGAGTCATGGTAATGATTCATCCCAGATAATTGTATACAATTGTACGTGTGGAAATGAGATGATTGTAATGAGAGCGGAATTGGTTCGCAATTAAATTCTATCCTATGAAAGGATACTCTTGTGCATGACTCGAAGATCGAAAATATGAGATGATATTCGTTGGTACGTAACAGCGACTCATTAAAAACAAATTATTCATTAATTGCAAATTCAACGGTTTATATTTGATCTAAGATAAAATTTATAACTCATTGAATATTATTAATTGTTCTTATTATCGGATTAATTCGTTTTTCAAGTTGTAAATCATAAATCATCATTAATTTTTGATTCAATATTGACTTCATATAGATATGTATAGAACACATATATATTTAATATACATGATATTATACAGCTATTAATTACTCCGGATAATCTTATAAAGTATTTACCTGACCATCCGAATAATATAGAACGGCCTATATTTCTGCTCTTCGATTGTATCCAAAAAAGCACAAATAGAATGACACTTTATTTGTTCATCACTATATAAATATACTTGGATCAAAAGCTGTATTCGACGACGATCAGTTGGGGCGCAGGACCGACAGATTGAGCGCATTCGTTCGTGAATAAAATATTACCAACTAGAATAAAGTTGACACAGAAAAAAAATTCTGAACCATGGATGAAAGGGAAATACAAAAAAAAAACACGGATGGAAAAGTGTGGAGAAATAAACATCGTAGCGCCGGAAAAATGATGACAGAAAGAGAGGCCACATATAGTTTGTCATATATCGAAGTAACTCTTTGCCTACCATAATTTCCTCCCACTCCACTTGCACGTTTTGTCTCATGTCATCGCCTAAACCCTTTTCCTATTGGTAGTTTAGTATGTGTAGTTCGCTGAACATCGGTAAAGAAACAAAGATAATTGGTCATTGAGGTATGTGGTGTCGTGCGCGTGTTTCACTACCGATAATATATAGTTGGGCAGACATAGAGGGGCAGGTTCATACTCGTGTTTCATCGTTATATATATTTCGAAGCGGGGACTGATGCAGGAGACGGTGTAGAACAGAAGGTAAAGTGAAAAGATACATGAGAGAGAAAGAAAGAGGTATACACCCAATCACTTTGAGCAGATTTGCTTTGGTCCCGTTGTTTCGGCTATCGGTATTTTAGTTCACATCAAAAGATTCCGCGAGGGCACTGGTGGCCAATTCAGCCGTATCTAAGCTGTGTACATCGCGTTAACAGCCCGTGTCGATCGTTCAACTATATATAATATATATTCAGAGAATAGGTAGGACAAAATAGATTCCTCCGTGGAAATAGTGCAGCTGTGATGAAAGCTTAATTCTGTATTTCAACATCAATCTCATTTTCACACTTGCATTATTTATATTAGAGGTACATCACGCAAAATTTACATTTGACATCAGCCGAGTCATCTTATTTTCTCTCGTTGATTCTTAGCTCTGTTTTGTGTGAATAAAAAATACGCACGTACATTTTCAGCCAAGATATTTTGTCTCACTATTCTTGTTGCGTTGATATAAAACTGCAGGAATTATAGGAATGGTGGAATTTTTGAATGCAAACTATTGTAAAGTGAAAAGGAGAGAAATTACTAGGTGTTGAACATTGATAAATTTTTTCGACTACAGATTTGGCACTCAAGCATTGAAATCTCTTAATCACCAGACAGTAATTAGCATTGCAAAGATTGCAAAACCAATTACACGCATATTCAAAAATATCGAACAAAATTGTATTCACGCCATTATCTTTTTCTGCAAATTCTACTTCAATGCTAGTTTTTCTCATCATGAATATTTCCAAGCTATTCATTTTTTATAACAAAGCATTCTTCCTGATACTACTTTTTTTTTATAAATCGAAAATGGCATCGCCAGAAAATACGTGATGAGCATGCATGATTTCTCTTTACGGATCTATCAAAATACTTCCCATTCAATTTTCATTCAATCCAACATATCAGCAATAATTCATCACAAATAAATTGTAGAAACTGTAAAAATCTATTGAAGCTTTATTTTTTTTTCACCTACGATCACGCTTTTAATCTTTCCAGCATTTATAGTCTCTATTTTCAATATTAAAATCGTTATTTCTCCTCACTCTGCGCATCTTTATAAACAAAAGAATACATTTGTGATAAAAATATATGCCAGTGTAATTTGAACATCAAAAAAAAAAACATATTAAATACTTCATGTGTGCATATTCGAATTTAGACGTTCCTGGTGTGTCGATGAATACTTGATGAGAAACATGTAATATATTGATATGTATTTTTCAGGTTAAGAAATAACTCAATTCACCTAATCAAAATCATACTGATACTATCTGGATGAGTAAACTTACATACGTAAGTTGCACTTAGCTCAAATCATACATTTTGTAGAGTGTGTTGGACATTTCCTGTCACGTGAGGTGCTTCAAACTATCTATCCCATAAGAAGATATGAATGTTATCAGATGTTCATCAGCAGCTTTATTTTTTTGAATAAAGCGAATTATATGAAAAAAATTCAGTCCCTTGTTTATAGTGTCGATCAGTACCAGATTTTTTTAATGTTATTTGATATCAAATGAAATTGAAATGGACGATAATCTGAATGAAAACCAGTGCATATTGCTTCCTGTTAAGCATAAGAAGCTTATCCCTTAAATAATATGTTCGACATGAAAGAAATACTAAGATCGTTTGATATATATCAAAACATTTCTCTTTTCATTATGCTCATTGTTATAACCTTTAAAATTTTCATGGGGATTTCAAAATTGATTATTATGTTTGCATTTGGCGAAGATTGGTAATGAAACTATTTGAAGTTCTAAACTGAGACGTTTGATCTTGCAGGGATTATATTTATGTCGATATATTGCAATTCAGTTATGTATATACTTTCATGATTTTGTACGGGAGAAATTGATCAGCAGTGACACAAATGTAAGCATATAGTTATGTGTTATATGGGGGACCTATTCACTATTTACTTGATTCTACGCAATTGTAATAATAAGGAAACGAATTTGGACTTTGACTTGTTTATAATGTCAAATAAGCCAGTAGGATATCCCGATGCGAAAATTTTTCTATCATCCTTATTACTCCAAATACGTCCCACAAAGGTGAATTTTTTTCACATTGAATGGAGTCATCTTGGATGTCAATGAGTTGAATGTCTCTGTGACTGAGTGCAGGACTTTATTTTCGTTACCTCCATTTGGGCACGGGCGGGACGTGAAACGCAAATCTGTCTTCTACATCTCTAGACTCTATCCTCTCTTGTAAGAATGGAATGTAAATTTTTATGTTAGACTGGAGTCCAAACTCGAGAAATTCGAGGAGCTTTCAAGATTTATATACTGCTATATTTGCATCACTGTACATATTTAATTGGATGAAATGGGAAAGAAAGACGAAACCATTCTTGTGCGAGACTAAAATCTCGTTGGTGATGAGGACTGTGAAGAAAGCTGAAAAAATTTCAGTTCTGCTACTAAAGTACAGAGTTTAAAAATGAAAAAAGGATTCGCTGGCCAAGTATCTGATGATTGGTGTGAAAAAACAAAAGACAATAAAATTGAGTGAAGATTAGAGAAAATGAAAGCGGGTGATTGGCGAGTTTTGGTGGAGAAAAGGCGCTGGTGAATGGAAAGAAAAGAAAGCAGAGAAACGGGAATTCTCACGAGTACTTCGCGGCCTGGATTGTTATCGCGCAATGTTTATTATTGGTCTGAAGAAAAACTTTTGAAATAATTGCGGCAGTGCACTACCCGATTCCAAATAACTGTGTAATAACGTTTCTGTATAACAGAACAAGCAACACGTTACAATCAAAACTTTTTTGATCATCTTCCCTATTATTTTAATTATTTCGTTTATCAAGATTCATATATATTTTTTCAACGTTTTCTCTCTTTCCATGAATACATAAAGATTTCACCACGACGTCACATTTTCATCGCACATTTGTTTCTCTCCTAACATAAATTCTCAACTACTTTTTCAATAACTATATATCAACCGCACGATTACTCGTAATAGAATTCATCCAAATTAGACATTGGAACTTTTCATATTTGTACTTAGTGAACATGCAATTTCAAGTAAAAAGAAATTAAAATTGACGATAGAAAGACCGTCATTTGTCGCATCAAAAAATCATGCACTATAAAGTTTCCAACCGTTTACAACATCCTTTTTTTGTGCTTATGAATAATCCCATTGAATACATAACAAATCGAACAACAAACGTGCATGGCAGTTCATTCGTAAATTTCAAATGAATAATTACATAACTCAATTGCTCCAGTCAATTGAGAATCGAGAATTATTCGTCAATAAAATTTTAATTCTATGCAAGCGCATTACTCGATTGAAAGAAGAAAACGTTTGATCAATAGGCAAATGTGAAATATCTGAATGGAAATAAAATTCGCAGAACCTTTCACGGTAATTACGTGTAATTTATATTACTTGCCATTGACATGGAAATCAGTTGGAGTTCACGAATATACCTCTGTAGAGAGACGGTTCAAATAAGTCAATGAGTATGTGTAGTCGGGGGCATGTGCGTGACCTCCTCTGACAATCTACCGTGATCTCCTTCCTACACACATACATTTGTGTGCACATTTATGTGTATGTTAGTCCATTTCATTGAAGTATAAAATATGGAAACCCGAAATTTTTGCATCTCCGATAAAACTTATAGCCAACGGCATATAAAAGATGCGATCTCAGTAATGGCTAATTGAAAAAATACTTGTCGCAAAATAGATGGGACAAATCATGTGCTAATCATTTAATCCAATATTATTGTTCAAATATTGATGCACACATTTCTAATCTGTCTATATGTGCGATCTTTTTTTTCTACCTAAGATCGTTAATTGTAGTCATAGTCCATTAAGTACGTCTACAACCAATAACTAGGAGTCACCATGGAATTGGGTTTAGGGAGAAAACATGCATTTTTACAATAGTTGGATCTTCAGATTGCAGTGGCTTCAAATCGAATGAAATAAGAAAGATGGATACAGAGCTTGAACCTATACCATTTCTTATTAGTTTAAGTGGTTCTACTGATTCTCGGATAGCCACACTCAATGAGAATTGTGTAATTTAGAGGCACATAGATTCAATCATAGGCATGTTTGGAGATGTGTGTGGGGGAGGAAGGGGGGAGGGGACCAAAGATCAAAGATTCTGATTTTGATAAGCAATCTTAATCTGATTTTAATCTGGTAGAACGCTGGAAACCTGAGATTTCGATCCAAAACTGTTCAATGAGTTTTGTGCATTTGAGTTGATTTTAGGAGCAAGAAGAAATATTTTAATGCATTCTAGGGATTTCTACGAAAGAATATCAGTCCCATTTCCATCACCACCAAAGCTGCAAACTGTCTTATAAGTAATCAGACAACTTTATTTCTCGTTTGATAAGATTATATTTAATGCCCTATTCAAGTAATTGACTTAATCCAATACCATGGTCATGCAATTGTGTTGTCAAACTACAAAGTAAATTGTTATCTCGAAGAGTATATGCTACCACGCCAAAGTTGTAATCGAAACTCTATACAAAATAACGAAAGTACACTGGAGTCGTCTGTGTAGTCTCGAAATGTGAATTCTAAAATCTATAATGATGTTGTTGGTATCTTGCGTTTCGTTATATAGAGCTACATGAGTGTTAAACCAATTCCAGAGTAATTTCATCCATACGGTAAAGTGGTGGCATATGCCAGCCCGAGGGATTGCATTGAACACTTTGAATCCAAAATTTCAAGGCGACATTTCTAGTGTGTCCATATAGTACCTGGGCTATATTCATCATCATTTGAATTCACGGACCTATTTACTTTGTCATTGTTCACAATTTTCTCTAATACTTGAGAAGTCAAATGAATCCATCCGACAATGACTTTTCTTTCTCTGAAATGGAAGTCGATGGCAATGAATTCGTAGCGGTCCCGCGGAAATAATCAATTCATCGGTCAGCCCTTATGAAACGTTCAATTATGCAATTAGAGATCCAAAGCATTCACCCACTGACACACAATTTCCAGAGGTGCCTCGAATTTTTTTTTTTGAAATGATTTGAGGAGGCACCTACTTTTGCGGCCCGAATTTCGGATGTTTTTTTCGGGCGCTGTAGAAAAAAAAACGACGAACCTTTTTTTCTATCCATTTTTTGACACAAATTTCATTAAGCGTTTGTGCATGAATTAAGAACGGGAAAAGAACGAAAATTATGTTTTCCTTAAAAGAATATATTCCTTGCAGATTTCCTTAAGAGAATATATTCTCAACTGCTTAATTTTAAAGAATATGGAGGATAGAAATCAGTTTTCTGAAAATCTGAAATCCGTAGAATTATTTCACAAAAAAATAACGATCATCGTTAGATTAATTGATCTTCCGTCATTCCAAACACATCTACCAGAACTCTGATCCTGGAAACTTTGCTATACCCCTCATACAAATCATCAGATTATAATATATTTTGTTTCTCAAAAACCCTAGAGCGAAGTCCCTTTCTATGAATTTACAACTTTTATTTTTCCCGGTATGAATTGTAAAATAATAAGACATAAACGTAATGAAAGTAAAAAAATGCAATGCACAAAAAAGACTGTTGCCAGAGATTTTGATATTACTGTATGGTAATAAATATTTAAAGATTTCCGATTCTTCCGCGGAGGATACTCAAGAGTGCTTCAGGCCATAGCGGTCTTTCTCTCGCGTGAATGATATAGTGACGAAAAGAGAGGGTTGGATGACTGATTTAGACGCTATAAGTCAGCCCCGACACGCAATTACTCCCCTCTCGCTTCATATAGCCGCCGGCGACGGGTTCACAAGATATAGGTATACACTTTTATACAGACTTTCCTTCTTTCCACAGTCATATAGCACCCTCTTTTATATATATGCACCATTCTCGCCAGAGGCGGCAGTCATCGTGCTGTTGTATCGGCGATTCCGGTTAGCTCGAGGACATTTTATCGTGTAAAATAATAGTTTTGAATGCACTATATCAATCGCTTGAGGAATAGACATTCGGAACATAAAACTGAACAATTTCCAGCCAAAATTTTGGATTAACGAAAACTATGTGGTTGAATTAAGCTTTTTTTCTTTCTTTCTGGAATCAATAGGAACCTCAGTCTCCACCTATGCATCATTCTTTACTTTTAGGGTAGCTCTTATAAGGTGTTTCCACATCGAAAGAACATACACCCTCGGATATTTCTTCTGTCCGCTCTCAAATTGAAAATGCGAAAAACTGCCTTTTTTGGTTAATGAAATATCAGAAGAGAAAAAAATGATATTGAGTTTCTGTGAAATGCACGGGAATTGGTGGTTTTTATAAGTGTCGACATTTGAATTGTAATATCCTGTCGAGCTTGAACTTGTTTGGATGTCTGACTAGTTTGAAGCTCGACGCTCGGGGACGTTGTGAATCTGTAATTATGAAACGGGGGTTAATCTTGTAAAATATCAGAATCTTTGATTTGATTAATACTATTTCACTGAATTTCCAACACACTTGTGCTCCGTTTACAGTATTCGATTGGGGAAGCTAAGGGGGACTCTCCTTCGATAAGATCCCAAAACCGGATGAATTTTTACCAGCCCAAGATACTCTTGGAAATAAAAAACCCGTTGACAAGGAAGAATTAATCTTTCTTATTTATTCTGATGAAAAATCAGTTTATTCTGCAGATTACTCGAGGGCATATATATCCTATCCAATATATTAATTCAAATCGATTGATCATTTATCATGCAAAATATAAGATTGAAATTGTGAGTCTAAAATAAATAATCTTCCAGGATGTTATGTTGATCATCCCTGAATGTTCAACAACGAGAATGAGGGGAGCATCTGTGATTATGTTAAATAAAGTCAATCAATATCAAACATCAGTTACATGATTCAAGAACCATGAAAAGTGGGAAGTTATGAAAACAATGATAAGCAAGGCTCCCGTAGAAAACATTCCAAAAATTCTAACATAGTTATCCCGTATAGTATATTAAAAAATTCGTTGACTTTCAATTGATTTTTGATCAATCTCATCTGCCCAAAGAATCGAATGACATCAATTGGGGTGAAAAAAGGATGAATATATATGAGACAAAATTTTCGTAGTAAATTGTAGCTAATGGTGTGTCGAAAGAATAAGCGTTGAGCAAGTTGTTGACCTAAATCTTGAGGATTCGAATGTTACGTATAGAAGGTGCCACTGAAAACTCAGCAGGGTGCCGGCTGTTAGCTTGGTTTCAGTGTGCTTTGCCAGTATGATCGGAGTATAGGGTGGCATTGACGTGCTCAGAGCAAGTCCGTCGATTGTTGAAAGCGTTGACGATAGGGGAGAACGTACAATATACGAATGGAAATTGAGATAGGTAGAAAAGATAGATAAAGAGAAGAAGCTTTGGGCACGACGATCGTAGTGAGGGGTGATGAGAGAGCGACGTAGGATGACAAGGAATGGCAGGAGAGCAGGGAGATGAATTCAATTCCCATCCTAACCAGAGAGCAGCAGCCCCAACTGAGACTCGGCCTATACTTCAGGATCCCGGGTTGCCCGGGATATCAACTTGCTTTGGATCTTCTTTGGAAATGACAGGTCATAATGACAATCAGACGTCGATAATTATTGTCTGATTTCCATATCAATTGGCTCTTCTCATTGCAAATAAGTAACATTCATATCTGTGACGACTTTTTTCACGCAGTTTCACTCGTAATACTGAAGACGAAGTTTTGTTCATGATTGAAATGTTGATGTATTTAGGTCAAGTAAATTGAATATTTGGATATGAGATAACGAATAGGGCCCATGATTATTTGAACTCGCTTTGGGCTGCGTTCTCATGTCAACTAGTGTATATTCATACGGACATTGAAAAAAGCATTGAATCAGAGCTATGATTGTAATTTAATATCTATTTTCGATCATAATATTCAGTGAAATTCGTAATCTGATTCAAAAGAGAAAGAGCTGATTGTTAAATTTTCTCGACAATCGATTTTATCTGAAGAATAAAAATGCGGTTTTATAAAAGCCAAATGATAACATTGACGATTAGTGATTGTGATTCCAAATGAAGTGTAATATTCCGAGCATCACAATGGTTTAAAATATAAGGAAAAACCAAGAGAATGGGGACAGTTATTGGGATAGATCATACTCGTACGTGTGTCAATTTGGAATTGAAAATAATCTTGAAATCAGAAAACACAGCGTATTTTCCATACTATGATAAGACACTACGAAAAATGATTATTGAGATGACATAAACAAAAGAAAATAAAAGAAATACAAATAACGAATTCCACTTAAGATCAAACTCATTCTCTTCACATCTTAATCAAAACAATAATATCCATGAGCAAATATCGTCGTTATCAAATTTCAACGAAAGTGAGGACAAAGCACGATGCGCCTTCATTATTTAGTCTGAATGAAGCAGAAACAAATGTGCATCCGATCAATAAAATCCGAATATTTTTCGGCAATTTTTCGTATTATTTCGACCGTCGAACTATTTCAGTGGGAAATTTCGCAATAACATAAATAGAAATGGATGAGTGTCAAACACGAATTCAACAATAGGTAAGTAATATATATTCGGCGTGAATCGTAACTGAACGATATATTCGATGGAATAAATTTCTTTTCTCGACACACATCCAGCGAAAAAGCGATATAGAAAATAGGTAACAGCGAAAGTACAACGAGATTATGATGAAATCTTATTATTTTCATTCCACTCATGTAATAGTGAAACTACATGTAAGGTGTTCATATTATTACGCACACAAAAGATATGATTTATTCAAATACATAATTCTCTTCCTTGTAATGACAAGTCTAATGAAATTGCCGAACAAATATATTTAATTCGCTTTCCTATAAATTCTTCTTAGAGTGCACAGATGATAATATTTATTTTACAAATGGAACAGTTATTCCGCCATGTCACCAACGGATATATATAGATATATATATATATAACCACTCCGCAAGTGTTGAAATGTAAGAGAGGATATTCCGTGTGAGCATCCACTAACTCTTGAAAGTTCGCAGCCAAAGTAAATCCTTTGACCACGTCTACCTATGCAAATTACATATTCCGAGATGATACCCACACACCTGTGTACGCAAAGTCGAGTCCCTTGTATCTGTAGAAATACCTATACCTACATATATAAAATTAGTCATGCTTCTCAACGATATATTGCTCTCTGAGAACATAACGTGTCTTCTTTCTTGTTCTTATTGAATGTATGCATCCAACGTTCAATATCTCTATTATTGTGTAATTAAATTTGGCTAACCTTCTCTTTCATGGCACATTATTTTTGATTCCACGCTACACGTGTATATAAAAGATATAAATATACAATCAGCTCACGTACCATTTTCATTATTTCAGTTGAAATCTATAAACTGGTATTTTCAGTCCGCACCGCAGATTTATGGAAAATTATTTGGTACGGCTAATGCAATTTTGTGTAGACAAGAGAAAAGTTGAACATGTCAATAAACTGTCAAGTAAAGAAATTTCTTCCAATCGAGAAACTTTTATTGAATCATACTTTTATCTTTTGTTGAAACGACCGCTGAAATCACACTGTGCCTTATGATACATTGCAACGAATGTTTGCATCATTATTGTTGTTTTATTCCTTTTAACTTTACGATAAGAGAAGTTATTGAAATGACCCCGAAAATCGAAAGTTGTTTTTTTGATAGATCTTGTCATTACAAGGTCATCCCAACATTTTCTGGGTATTTTTAGCTGATAGTCTGTATGTATATGCGTAAATAAAATTTTTTGGTCCAACAATTACACACGAACTAATGACATGGTTTGAATGATGAATGACGTCACCGATGAGACTTAAAGGAGCTGAGAGGTGATTCGATTTTGGTTCCATTTGCCATTACCGCTGAACGTATGTATATATCCTCGCCTGGTTACAACACTGAAGTGGACAGCATCGTCAACTGATAATTCGTATATTTAGGAAAAATTTTTATGGTTCACCAAGAGCAACTGAATAGTATTATCGCCTTGACAGGTCTTATCAATTTTATGATACTTATATTTTCGAATCCTCCAAAACTGAAAAAACACGCCAGAGTAGCTCCAAAGTTATGATAATATCCGACTTGATTCGAAGTTATTGCAACAAAGCAATTGGCTGTGTCTGCGAGATATTAAAAAAAATCGTTTATCGCTATCCAATATAGATGTATCGATTCATTTCCTTTTTATATAAGGTTTTCCTTAATCATATAGATGAATTCGAATTCGCTCTATCGATAAATTTTGCATCATTCACAGGCTGCAATGAAATACTATGACCGTACAACTTCAGACCACCAGACATGTTACAATATCTTTGAGTATTTCGTATTAATCAACATTTTTATCGTTGAGCGTTGTTGTATTTTCTGTACACTTCAATGAATGAATGAATGAATGAATGAATGCAAAAAAACCATACGAATTGCTTCGTGTAAAATTGCTCCGTTCATATCTTACTAACTACTTATATAAAGATTGCAATGGAAATTCAAGAAAAGAATAGAAGGTGCCAAGGGTGTTATTATTAGTTGGGGGACATTCTACCACAAAACAAAAAGCCACTTCCACTACCTGGAGGCCGCTGGATATTTTAGAATTTTATTCTCAAGACATTTTCCTTATTTCGTATAGAACAAAATCACATTTGTTCATAATCAATGCATTTTTGATATGTCATAATTCATCCTGTTGATATCTCCGGTACAAAAATTTTTTTTCCGTGATATTATCACTTGGTTGAGAATTGTTTGATTGCTATGTGCACTACAAATCTGAAATATGTTTTTAAAAATATTATTTCGTTGTATTGAAGTGTATTAAATTTTTCACATGACATAAGCACATGAGGAACAGCTGGGAAACAAATATAGACTTGAAGTGAGATGTTAGCAATGTTCAGCAATTTCTCATATTAATTTACATTGAATGAAGCAACAAGATAAAATCACATACCCACTCGCCAAAATTTTTCTCAAAATCGTTCAGCCGCTACAATTCTACGCCCCACGTGCCTTTATGAATAACAATGGAATATTCTCTTTTTCGTAACTTGACTCATTGCGGAAGACAAAAATGGGGAACGAATCGCTATTGACAATGAGTCTCGACGGCACGGACTCGAGAAAGGGTAAATGTTGGTATGACCAGGGGGTGTTTAACCGAGGGAAAGTGCGGCGCTTCGCGCCCGTCCGTTTGTCTAATTACCCGTGCGATTTCGCTACGGGGGGTTGTGGTCACATGCAATTGAGCCACGTGCGTTGAACGTTTGTCGTTATAACTATGATTTACATAACCACGATATACCAATTGTTTCTCTTTTCTATTCTTTCCTCTTTGCGCACTTCAATTTTTTGTTTTTTCTTTTTATTTTTTTCTCTTCACAGTTCATTTCAACAATTTTTTTTTTTTTTCTTTGTCCTTACTGAAGTAACAAAACTCTGCACTCCTGTAGGCACTCATGCGAAACCAATTTTCATTATCCGCTGGATAATTTTTTGCTCAGTACGTTGCCGTCAGTAGCATGAAGAAAAACAAAAAATTATCGATTATGTAAATTATTCATAGGAATTTAATATAATATTCACTCTGAAGATGTTTAGCTTTTATATCAACACATCTATAAATTATTGGATTCTTCTTCATTTTTCAATATATTTTGGACGGAGTAAACTCGTTGCAACACGATCAAAGTTTGCCGTGAGACTGATCAGCCTCACCTCAACCAGTCCCCGCATATTCTCGATCGATTTTAATCATTTTTTTTTTTGCCTTCTTTTATTCATTTATTGCTCGAGTCGTGTAATAGGTAAATACGTATTATCCAACGAGTTAGTGATGTGTATAATATCATGAATAAAATAGAACGAATGAGTAGAATAGCACGATGTAGTGTGTGCAATCATGGTAGTCTGACGAGAACGCGGGTGCGGCCTTCCGGGTCGGGCCGGATGTGGGAGCTAAAGTGGCGGTGCGTCGTAATGCAAATTGAACACATGCGCGTCAGATGTATTTGTGCATTACCATTGGTTATTATTATATCATACGATAATATTCATGTTTCTATGTTTCTTCTATTTTTCGATGTTATATTCCTTCGTTACTTGATTAAATTCGGTATATACTCATCATCAAAAATTTAATCAAGTGAGCTGGATAAATATCTTGCGCTGTTCAATATGAACAGAGATGTGTTCGCTTTAGCGGAGCATCCACTCTAAATTGGTACATCTATCCGATCCCACCTCATCTGCAACCTCATTGTCTGTGTATATCTAGTTCGTTATTTTCGTTCTTTTTCCTCCATCTTTTTCCTACAAACTCTATATTCAATACTGGAAGCTTTATTCACCTACGGCGGATGGAAAATAAATGGAAAAGCTCACACCAGTTGTGAAGACTAGCAGACTAAAGTAACATTCATCTACAGAATATTGGCATGAATATGTACAGAAATTCCTATAGGCATTCCGATTTCACACCTTTTATATATATTGTTGCACAGCATAACAAAAAAAAAAAAGAAAAAAAAAAGAGGAAATAACAAGATGCTTATGTTGATGCATGCCTATTTTTCGAAACTAGGATGTATCGTGAGGTCGATCGGAGATAGCAAAAATGAAGGTAAATAGAAAAAGTGAGAAGTGACAGTACTTCAGGTCTCGAATATGAAACCGAGATGAAAATGGGAAAGCGCTGATGATCGAAAACTCAACAATGCCGAAAATTTATGGTAAAGTGTTGCGGCACCTCTTTGCATTCTCCCATCGTCGATAAAGCCATTTCATATCCCAATAGTTAGTTGAGAATTGGGGTGAGTCTAATGACAATCTGGGAAAAGGTTTGTTTGCAGTTGATATTATATGCGTGTGAAAAATTTTGTGTGAAAAATATGGGATGTTGGTGATATATATAAATGTTTGGTGAATGTTTGTTACAGAACATCTCGAATTCGATTGACTGTGTGATTACACATGGTATCCATAGCTAGTTCCACATTTCAATTATTAATTCTTGTATCGTTTCATGGCCACATATTGAGTGGTAAAAACGACACAAATCGTTCATTAAATGGTAGAAAAATATCAAACGCTAGACAGTAATTGCATACCAACTAAGAGAGAATTAGCGGTTGATGATGCTGATACATTTCAGTACAATGAATGAGGAATTATTTGTAAGTTCCAGTTTCACCAGAGAATTTAAACGTTATCACTATACTCGGATCAATCATGCCAATCAAAATCATATAGTAACTTTTTATTGCATTCCGGGAAATTCAATAGAAAGTTCATTCTGGTGTAGGAGTACAGTTTCTTCGAGTGCGAGCACTCTTATATAAAACTCAAACATTTTTACAATAGAATTCTCACGATTCCATCTATGATTTATGGATATGCAAATTTTTGTGTTCAATTTTAAATAGTAAATTTTTTAGCTATCAAATATTTAAATAACAAGTTTGACATATTCTTAAATGAAAAAAATTGGAAGGGCTTTTTCTTGCGATTAGGATCGCGCCCAATCATTCTTATGCATGGAAAAAAATAAAGGGAAAAAAGTAATTCGTGATAGAGTAAGAATCATATCTACACAATGCCGATGAACTCCATGACAGTAATATATCATCCTGCAGCCTGACGTAACGATTAGTTAAACAAGGTTGGCCATTTTTCCTGTAGTTGGATTTTACGTGTTGCATCCAATGAGTAATTGAGATAAAAACGATAAAATGGGAGATAATAGACAAGATCTTTCTGTCCTAGTCTTAGTCTTCGCTGTGTAAGAAATCGTATCCTCCGCCACAGCTAGATGCAAGTTGCGACGTTTACGATTGACGTGAGAGTTCTCCCTGGCCTCATTTGGAACATTAAGAAACGCCCTGAATTCAAAGGCTCGGTGCACTCTTTCATCTCATGGCTGGAGGTTTGTATGCGCATGTTCATATACTTACAAATAATTTTAATCTCCGAAAATATAAGTTCTGTTGTTCATTAACGACAGTATATATAAGTGCATATGCACTTTGATGTGTTTTTAATTTTATTTCGAGATGGAATGGACTACGTGACCTCGATCCTTCATAATATTCTACAAATGATCTCTGGATTTTCAAAGAAAAAAGTGTTTTGCGTTATGATAATTAAGGAATGGCAGATCTAACTCAAGATTTTTTTTGTCGATGTATCTTCTCTCGTTTGAGAACCATAAATTTCTTCTAGTGAATCCAAAATTGTAGCCAGACACTTAGTTCTTCATCTACCCTCTCTTTCTGATCGAACATCGCATTTTGAGAGAAACATATTCCTGATGTGATTAATTCATGCGAAATGTAATGAAAAATCGAATACCACCAACTTCCGCCGTAACCTTCATCCACCAAAAAGGCTTATGGCATAATAGGGATCAGAACAATTGTTCAGATCCGTAATTCGTTTCTTCGATCAAATGGTTAACTCGGAGCGAAGATTTAGGAGTTAAAAATGCATACATCTTTCAGTAAGTATGCCACAAGGGTCAGAGTACAGTTTCTTTTGTATAATACTTTGTCATTGTTTCATGTCAGACATTACTGTAGTTGGAAGCTGATGGATAATCTAATGATAGAATGAGATTCAAATTTAGGGAAGAAATTGTTATGGCCAGCATCAAACGAAAACCCACAATACATTGGCCTTGCTAAATTTTTTCATAGACTCCACTGAACATCCCAGCAAATTCAAAGTCTTAATTTGGAAAATATCTACCGGGGCATATGAGAAAAGATGAAAGTATGTGGATAATTGCAACCATGAATACAATTCTCCGATACTACTTCAATATAGTCGTACGGAAGAAACCTATTTGACATTATCGTTCATTGCATTCTCTCAGTTTTATAATTTGAAACCATTTTATATGAACCTCAATTTTTCCGGAAACGAATCACTAACTACATCGACTTTTTACGGAGGTGCATTAGATTTTCCGCATATACCAAAAGATTGAGAATTCTTTTTTGTTTCAAAGATATGTGCCATTATTTATATGCGTTATCATCATGGTGCGGAGATTCCAAAAATTTGGTATTTTACCAAAATTCATTGAAATCTAGGGCTCCCACTGAAAATACCTGAATTAATCATCAGAATATTGCGAAAACTCATAATGGAAACAAGAAAAACGTCAAAAAAATGCAAGGCAAAAGTTCTGGTTTTCTCAGCTTATTCAAAATTTAATATGATGCCTTAAAATGTTACATAAAGAATATTCAAGGACATATGTTTTAACTCATGAAGTATCTCTCGAGCCCTTGCCTGAATATGAGACGTTCCGTAGAGATACTGGCAATTTACACTATAAAATTTAATTAATTGTCAAATGGCAATCATTAATTGAATTTCAAGAGAATTATTGATCAATATACTGACATCTGGATGACGTTTCAGCCACTTGGTGAATCCTTTGACGCTATCTAGATGTGTAATTCCCTTCCAAATAGTATCCATAGTCTCCAAGTCTTCGGGTACATTCTCACAGCGAAGCCAATTATTCTCAACGTCATTTTTCGGCGGTACAAATCTTAAATTTTGTGGTAAATTAGTTCCAAAAGCAATCAAATTTGTTGTTTTTTTTTCTGCTTTCAAATCACGCCGTAATTCTCTTCGTATTATTTCTACTTCACCAGCTTGGGGACAATTCCTGATCGCTGCTACCGCAGCCGGTACTACTGGCATCTCACAAATAGAAACCTGCAATCGGTAATTTAACAATTTCCATATGGTACGAATGCGTCATTACCTTCACTGCTGATAAATATGATGCATTTACCTGCATCGTTTTGCAAGCTTCAGCTGTGAAGTCAGTTTCAAACATATTCTTCAGTATATCTTCGTTGATCGTTGTATTGAATCCACCAAGACTTCTGAGCCATTCACAAAAATCTGAACATATTTTATCAGTAACTTTAGCAGCGCGATTCTTCAAAGTTGCCTCAGGATCATATCCTTCCAGATCACTTTCTGTCAACTCACGCCAGATTACAGCCTATAATAATCAATGGATTCAAAAAAAACTTCAAACTGCGTTATTTCAAACAATATTTTTGTCGTCATTCCAAATCCAAGTATGTTGAACAACAAATTTCCGATAATTAAAATTATGATTGAAAACAGTTGATTATATGAAATAATCATTACGTCGATATTTTTCGTCTAATGTTGCTGTTTTACTATTGGAGATCAGAACAGCCGTATTCGGGTTTTTCGATTTCTTACGTAATTCATAAACAACTTCAACTAATCACATCGCAGAGCAAGTGAACGATTGACTCTCTAAAATTTATTATCCTGTAGAGACTATAACTTTTTGCAACCCTATAAATTTGAGATCTCGAAATTTTGGAAAATTGTCTTCAATTGATATCTCAGCAGTAAATGAAATTAATGACAAAACTTTGATGAGACGACTGAAAATAATGAAATGAATAAAAACGTGGAGCAAAGATTTATTTTGGGTGACACTTGAGAGCTATGCTATCTGAGTTATTGAAAGGAGTATTCCCATATCCACTATATATACTAACAAAAAATACTGAATGGCGGCAATCCAATGTTATGTCAATTGAACATTATATCGTTTGCACTTTGACTGTATAAAGCCAAGTAAAATGAAATTCCTTCTGTAGGATTCGCATAAGAGTACATATGTCAGAAATGTTAATGTCTGTTAAATGGTTTCCTCTTTCTAAATAGTTGGAATGGCATCAAAATCATTATGTGTCTTGGTACAGATATTTTCTTTGTTTGGGATGAAATTCTTCGCATTTCGTTCGATATTGAAAATTTCATCATAAATAAAATTGCAAATTTCCTGATCGGAAGTACAAAAATTTTCCGAAACCACGGCTTCCTCATGACTAATTTTTATGAACAGATTTCTTTTTTACAAATCGCACAATCAAATCGCGGCAAGCTATTACTCACGAAAGATTGCAAATAGAAACATTAATTATGATAAGCTAATGAGAGAAACATTTGAGGACTTGAACACGGATGAAGTCTATGAAATGATCGTATCCAAGGATAATCCAGAATCTTTTTTTCTGTACAATAATTAATCCAGTAATCTCAGTCCATCTCAAACGACAACAATGATGCCTAGACATTATTCTTGATATGAATATCTAACAATTCATATAGTCAGAATTTTAAAGTCGGCGTTTATAATTGATGCTAACCGTTGAAAAACAAAAAATGTCAATTTAACAGATAATTATGTTGATTCAATAGATGAATGGGCTGGTAAAAAGGCAAGAGTGCATGTTATTCTAAGAAATGACACATGAAGTAACGTACTTGGATTTGCAGTGATTAAATTGAATATAAAGACCTTTCTTCTTGGCTTGATGAGAAAAGTAGCGTACGGATTTGAGCGTTTCATTTTGTCAAACTTGTTGGAAGCTTCGGATAAACCTGATCCTCTTTGCGATGGCGGATGAACCTACATTCAATGAATGAATTACTTAACATAAAACTCTTATTCAGAGAAGAAAAGTATTATTTCTCCAGCACACAACCATACACTCACAATCAAATCAAGCTCGGTCACGAACTCGCTTTTACTGATTGAACCTTGAACTTTTTCATCTTTGACTGGTGCCGTAACAGTTCGAGCCGACGTTTTCAATTTACGCGCGTCCTTTATAGCAGACCAATGTTTCGGATGCCACTGGGATAGTCCCAATATTGGGGCAATCAAATTATAGGATTTTACAGGTAGAACCTTTCTAAGTTGTCGGGAGTTGATGCAATATTTCTGTTTAGAAGGAGAATCTAAATGAGATAAGGAATATTGTGGATTAAGATATAGCTTTGAATCTATAAGTAGCGCCAACAAACGTTCGGTTATTTCCACTATCTTAATAATATTTGATACATTTGACTTTGAATTTGATAATTTTTTGTCGGCAATACGTTTCGTGTATTCATTCGCCAGTATTTGAAGTGTTTCGATAACATTTTTGTTCTCATTCAAAGAATTTTGTGAAATTCGGATTACTTCTGACAGAGGAATTATGGGCGACATTGGTCGAAAAGAATCACTAGGATTGTAGTCCCACTTATTCTTATTGATATTTAACTGTGCATAAATATCATCTAATATCAATGATGCTGCCTTCAATTGTGCATATGAGACGTTTGGAGGTTTTTCTTCCAACATGAGGAGCTCACTCTCGTGTTCAAATTCATCAATAGGGTTGTCACATTTGCCTGCTACGTCACTTGATTTGTCAACTGGTAAAGGACATCCAGTTTTATTCTCATCGGTTATTTTGCTAATTGTCATTGGGATTTCATTGTCATCACTTTCCTCATCACAACTGTGATCTGTTGTCTTTTCCAATGAGGCCACTCTGGATTGTATTGAACGTGTTTTTTTACCACAGAGTGCCTTTAATGGCGCAAGACTAGGTCTCAAATTTAGAGGTGCATGATAGGGCGCCAAAAATTTCGATTTTTGCTCAATCAGGCCCTCGTCTCCCGCACCTGTATCATCAATAGCTTGATCCGAATCATCTTGATCTGACATAGTTTTTGAGCGTTCTGATGTTAGTGACAATGTTGATACAAAAGATTTAGAGGTTGCAATATTTCTATTTTCCGAACGTTGATCCATCTGGCGATTTGGTGAGAATGGAGGACAGGGTGTTACATGGACAGTATCGTCTTCGCGACTAATTTTCGAAAAATGCTGCTCAGAATTTGGAAGTGAGGCACTCACGTCAAATGCGACATCGACATAATCAGATGTCAATTCTGTCCCATGAAAATTATTACGGCAATCGAATATGATATTGTGCAATTTTGCTGGCAATATTGATGCAATATTTTGATTGAATGTCGAAGATTTATCGTGACCAGTCGAAAGTATTTTCATTGAGGTATCCAAACATGCTAAGCACTTGTCACTTCTCCTCCGAGCATACATTGCACTTATTTCTGGCAGTGCATTCAAAATTATTGCTGACCCATTCTCTCTCATGGCCGGCGCAGCATCCCCAGTCACGAAGTCCTCAAATTCCATTGCAGTCGGTATCGATGCATTGACATGATCTGCCTTGATGTTAATATTGTTTATTGCTGAAGGTAGTAAATTTATTTTCTTTTCGTAGGCCGAATCATCCTCTATCGATTCTTCACGATCACTGTGGCCCGACGAAGTTGACGAGTTAGTAGTGTTCGTGGATGGTTTGTTATCTTCAATGTCAGCACTTAGGCCCGTATTATAATCTGTATACAACTTTCCTGAATGTCTCGATGGTACGGAAATTTCATAATTACCATCAGTTGTTACTCTCTTGCGGCGTTTCATGCGATTAAGAGCTCTTATTACATGTGTAAATGATTGTTTGGGCCACTGTTTGAATTTTTTTTTGTATGTCAGATTCGCCACATTGGATAATTCAGCGGTTTTTGATGTCGACCCGATAAAACCCTTTTCTAAGTGAGGATTGGAATGATCCCAATGGAATCCGGCGCCATGGACGCGTCGAATATTTTTTGAATCTGTTACTATCATAACTTTCTGTTTAGGAACTTTGAGGAAATCTCTCGGTGACTGCGGATAGTTATCTAGCCGAACCGCCCTGTTATCGTCGATGGAATTATCTTTTAGTGAAGAGCTTTCCGTTGAATCGGAATTTTCAAGCGATGATAGTATTTTGCCAAAACTTGGAACGGCACTAGCCACACCGAGACTTGGTGCCCTTGGTCTTTGTAATCGCAAACATTCCGCATCCTCACTGTTCACATCGATGCCCTGAAAACCTACATGTTTTTCATGCAATTCCCAAGATTCCGTATCTTCCGCATTCTGTTTCTCAACCCGATCAATATTCTCGAATTGTCGAGTTTCCATTGAACAATTCTCTTTGTTGATTGGATCAGATATTTGATCAAGTGATGGATGATTCGCACATATATTTCTATGGCAGTTTAGTATTTGCGCGGGAGATGTAATTTTATTCGGAACTCCTATTGAACCTATTCTGAGTCTAGTGCTAGCTAGGAATTCATTCACGTAACTAGAGATTTTTAGTATTTGTGCTAATTTATTTAACGGCGGCCGATTATTATCAATAATTGTGGGATATATTTTAGAACTATTTTTCAAGGGTTCCATTTTTTTTTCTTCAGTTTTTCTACTCTTCTCAACATCCCCCGAATTTTCCTCGGGTAGGAAATCAAGTTGGAAATTACTGGTGTCACAGTCTTTTAAATAGTTTATATGCTCGACGTGACGGAGGTTCTGAGGGTTAATATCGCGTACGCATTCATTATGTGATGGCGAGGGTGGAGATACCCTGACAATTAGCTCCCTCGCAACGTTTCTCATCTGAGCATTACCGTCAACTAAATTATAATCAACATTATTGTCGTCGCTAGTGCTACATTTTATAGAAGGAGCTAAGGATAATGGAGGAAATGATATTGGGGATTGACGTCTCACTTTTGTAACTCGTGTTTCAAGGTTCTCCACGACATTGTACCAATATGCCTTCGAGTCTGCCGTTAATAGCTTCAATCTACAAAAAAATTTGAACAACATTAGTTCCTGACATATACTCCTGTTGTATTCGATAGTCGAGGGAAAAATAACTGAATGATTTTCATACTGATATGCTGATGTGAACTTTATTTTAACCTGTCGACCGCTTTTCATAACAGAAATGATAGAAAAAAACAAGGCACATAAATTCCTAAGTGAGAAATAGTATTTCGCTTCCTTGATTTGCTATCGATAATTTCAAGCAACATTGAATAATTTATAATTGAAATTCAAAAGTAGAACTTTCAGATGTTTTATACTCGAAATTTCGACTCCAAGATCGGCTTGAGCCAGCGATAATCATCTCGAATCTTGTTTAGACGTCTTGACCATCAACATAAGTCGTCCGACTATTGGTCTTCCGCACTATTTCAAACACTCTGGATATGAGAGCTGCGAAGTGTAAGCCCCCTCCCCGTTACAGATGCAACATACACATACGATCTGCATGTGGGTTGAATCACTTCTTTTCATTAAATGGAAATCTCCTGGAGACCTTGCTGGACCTTAATCGATATTTAGGATGAGAAAACATTGCACCACGGGAAATCTATTCTTCTGCTTGAAAAATATCTCGCTGAGTGAAATTCATTTGTACCACATCAAAACGCAATGATAATCAAGAGTTGAGCTGTATGAATTTCGTTGTATATTCTATATGTATGTGAAAAGTATAACTTTGGCTATGTCATTGATAGAATTGTTTGGTAACCCATAGGCATTTGTAAATTGGGTATCATACTAAATTTGAAGATTTATAAGTCAGCGGATTAAAAAAAAGAAAATCGAAATGCAGTAATCCTGACATTTTTGCATGTTCATTCTGAATTGTTCATCATTGTAACGGAATTAATTCAATTGAAAATTAAATCGAATTCTTAGGAATCAATATTAATATAACTCTTGGGAGACGTCTTTCCGAACTTTCAATGATGCTTATATAATGAGTCAAGCAAATGCTGGTGTTATATCAAAACTTACTTGGTTACAGGAGCAACTCTCATTTTCGTTTTTCTTCGAGTGATGATACTTGGAGTACATTTAACTTTCTCCCACATGTCTGACATGAAGGTTCACACTATTATGATTAATTTCCCATGAAAATTCTTATTGTTTACGATAATTTAAAATTCACAGTGTCACATTCGGTTGGGATAAACTGACAGATAATGCAACGATTATCGACCAAACACCACCAACTTTGTTGTTTCAAAACTCCGACGGCAATCATAACACATACTGCTGCCCTCTAAACACCCGATGAGGTACTACAAATAACATGAACCCATATGGTACAACGAATAGTTACTTGACAAAAGTATTCTCTGTTTAATGCCGGATAGTTTTCCTTGCAGAAGAACTTTTTCGCGTCCATGGCTGCTTTGTTCACAGTGATCCATTGACGCTTTCATTGAGAAAGTCCACATCTATACCGTTTCATAACTGAAGAAATGTCTGAAAAGTATTGGGGAAAACAATTTTTGTCTAGCTACGCAAGTTTATTCAATACTCAGTGAAAGCTTTTTAACAATGAGTTTGGAAATTTCTATGGTAAGATATGAAGAACTTCCTCCGGCATAGCATTAACCCCATCCTGTTTTCGACTCATCATCATGGTGATACTACTGGCATCCATTACCATTGTACTGGTCTCTCGACTGAGTCTGCAAGTTTTATACATTCCAACTTTGGCCAATAGTTCGCATTCAAATGGCAGTTCAGTTCATCCGCAGTGAGTGCATTCGGTGCCCGTTCAATTCATAAGTTCCATTGCGATTTTGAGTAATTTTTGTTGGGTAACTGACCTATCCGTTTTTTTAATGCTGGTAAACCAAACACACTTACAGTAAAATAACATCAAATATCAGAAGTGATACACTTTCTTATGTTTCGAGTCGTAGTACGCATTGTGCCCAATTCGCCAAATATTTTTTGAATTGCTAAGTATTGTCGGCCAATCTATTTCAACCTCGAATACATTGAGCGAAGACTCGTATCGATATTAACAATTTGCTCAATATTTGATAACTAATCATTTTGAATAAAATTCACTAGGGCATTTTAATCACATAAATAAATCTATATCAACATTAAGTCATCAGTCCATTCTCATTGAAAGTAATTACATCGATTGAATTCTTATCAACAATTAGTTGAAATTAGTGACATAAGATCATTTCATCGGGTGAACAAGTAACGTATATAAATAGTTTAATCGATCAATATTTGCCGCTAGACCATGAATTATCATGAGTTATCGATTGATTTGTATCGACTGCAGTACAGTATATCGAGATTTCAGATTTTTGCAGCGATTCTATACTTGAAAGTATTTGAAAATAGTCAATAATACAAATGAAATGAGTGTTTTTTCAGTGAACAATATTCGAAGTGCAATTGAAATGTAATAACAGGCGAAGAATCTACATTTGCATTCAATAGATTGCATTCAATGTTGATGAATCCCTGTACCGTGTGGGTAAACTATATACTGTACCCGAATAAAGAAACATTGATATAAACTTCTTTTTTGCTGATTTTTCTGAAAAATTTCTAGCAATGAATATTTCCAGAAAGATCCTAACAAACGCATCCACATGATTGGAATGAACAAAAGTGAATTCGGGTGGTAATATAAGCGATAACAAGTTCGTCTCAAAACTAATGACACATTTCCTCTGAAATTCTCTTAATTTAATGAAAATTTTCGATCATATGTTTACTCTGATATTTTCAGTTCAATATTATAAGAATAAATGAAAAAATCATGACTCGGTTTTGAAATTTATATGTCTTGATGTATATCGTGCTTTCAATACTTCAGCGTCAATCCCTTTATTGGTGATTATGAGAATTATGGATGAGCGATATCATTACACAGTTCCCTTGAATTGCGGTAATATAATTTCTCTAGCGTTTTTCTACCATTATATTGCCTGCCTGTCCATCACACTCATGTGACGCTGTGTTTTATGACTCAGGTCGAATGAAATGATATCACTACACAGTGAAGAAGAATTTTTCACTCAAAATGTCAGGTTGGTTCGCGTTCACATCGAATAATAATATCTGCTTATGAAAAATTCCAATAGATAATTAAACTCAGTGTTTCCATTGGTTAAATGCAATCACCAATTCTATATGGGCATGGAACGGACCGAAGTGAATTCTGTGTGTAGTCGACTATTGGTCTTGATGTATGCTGGCGTTGACAAGGTATCGTTGATTCATTGAGTACACACGATTCTCTGCGGGCAATCGCACTGTTATTGAAGTTGCACATACTACATTGGCAAAGGCCAGCGTTCTCTCTACATTCAAGACATGCCCCGCATGAATTCGGTTATTCAAGTTATTGTCCTTTAAGTAGTTATTCATGGTTGGAGGTTTCACATCATGTTGCTCAACTTCAAATAACATGTATCAAGGCCATAAGTGACAATCATATCTTTGACTAAATTCTGTTGTAGTTTCCATCATAAAATGTTGAGGAATCAGCATAATTTCTAGCAAACTGCTTAACCAAATTCATGACACACAATGTTAACTAAAACTTGATTGAAACGCGTCTATTCATTTTCTCAACTTATGTGGACAAGTTATATAATTTTTTTCACCGGATCTGTATCTGAAAATATTTTGGCGCGGATGAGGAAAAGTGGGATCACTTGTATCCGACTATCAGCTCCTTTTGAAGAGTTCATACTTTCGCTTGACCACTTTCAAATCGATGTATTGTAGGATTGGTATAAGCCTTCAATGGAAACTTTGGATGTTCATCTAGATTTAGAAAACATGGCGTAGCTGACACTGTCACCACTTGCGCTTCGATACGCCCGGCTATATCCACTAGAATCCCTGAGTTGTGGGACACTTCACTAGGCATTCCTTCCACATTCTGTAACCTTCGGTTGATTGAGACAGGTACGCTCGTCTATATCCGATACAGTGAATTCAATACTTTGAATATAACTCCGAACATTTTCATCAAAGTCAATTTTCTTTGATATTGAAACATGGCTCATCTCTTGCTGTTGTGATCTGATATGAAGTGAATGATCCCATATAATAATAGCTAACATCTGCCATAACCAGCCATTGGCCACTTCGTCGTGATTGAGCATTACTTTCATTGCAGTATTCAACCTAAAGAAACACGAATCATCTGAATGTTTTTATTGTGATAATCGAGAATAAATAAGGAATTATTTTTCATATTGGCCAAAAAACTAATCTTTTTTCGCTGGTAACATCAAACACGCATTTTTCCAATACTCTCAACTACTCGCAAAGATCCGTTGATATGCAGACTTATTTATTGGAAGACGAAACAGAAGCAGTGAGAATTTTTATGTAAAATAGATTGTAATTATATGTCTGGACACTATTAGTATTGAAAGTGATGTCAGTGAGCAGGGTGAAATAACAGTGAATGTTAGAGTAGAAGAAACATAAATAAATAATTTTAGAAAATCTCACTCTCAGTTCGTCAATTATTGCAGTTATCCAGACGATTGAGTAAAGTCTTTTTCGCAGCAAATAATTTGAATCGTGTTGTATCCAGGAGTGTTTTCTTTCCATCCTGCGCAACTGATGGGGACGCGAAAGTGATGAAAAGGACGAGGCACTCAATCTTCTTCAAAGAAAATTTTGAATTAATAATTCTCTTTTATGATTATTGATGGCATCATTTATTTCAATAAAAGTTCAAAGATGGATATAAGGCAAAAAACTTAAAAATGAAACCGATTTTGCCGGTTCTCTGGAATGTTCAAGTAGTACTGACTCCCTTAATTTCATATTAGACCTTTTCAATGTGTGAATGGGATAGTTGTATATACATTAGAATTTTTTATTCTTATCATAGTCGCATATAGCGGATGTGGCCATGGATTATCTGAATAAACAGTGAATCTAAGTCTCGTCAACCATTTCAGAGAAAGTTGAATGAGACGAAATCCAAATTTTCTCATGCTCGGCAAAATGTTATTCATGTCCAAGAACGAATTGCCAAAAATTTTTGAAGATTATTGGCGTTATTTCTCGGCGTAATAATTTTGATTTCAACTCAATGTTTAGATTTTTTTCGAATTCTGCAGTAGATGTCAATGCTTTGGAAACAAACTTTGAGTAGCATATAAATCGCAAGCATAAATCAATGATTTTTCCCAATATTCATTTGTCAAACTAGGATGAGAAAAATTGCGATGAAATAAATTTGTCAAAATTTTCGACATTGAATTATGTTAAAATTAAACATTCTCGAGTTTTTAATTACATTGAAATAGAGTATATAAAAGTTTTCAACCAGGCGAAACGAATGGTTATTCTCGGCACACCTATAGTAATTAGAACTTTTCCGCGTTAATGCTAAACCGATTCGGAAGCGCGCGTGAGTGCGCGCGTGTTGGAATGAATTTGAGAGCGAGTAAGGATGTAACAAGATTAGGAGGCCAACTTTGTTTAACGCGAGCCAATCAGCCGATCCTCAGGATCCTCACGTTGCCACAGAGAAGATTCTACTTCTCTCGAATTTCTGTACACTACTACAGCGATTACATGTACGACTTTGTTGTGTGTACACATTGGATTAAACGATTGGTAATTAAATCATTTCATTGGAGAAAGATTGCAATTTGATTGTTCATTGTAAAATTGTTTATGACAACATAATATTCTGAATTTGTCTCCCTCCTCAAACTTCGAAGAACAAGAGTGATAAAAATGATGTTAGTTCACTTCATACAAGCACATTATACTCGCATAGACTAAGAATCGTTCAAGAGTTTTACCAACGTAGTAGTGGTGTGCGAATAATGTTGGACGTCTTACACGATAACAGTCACTATAGGGATGCTTGTGTGAGTGGAACACAGGGGATCGCTGGTGAGGCGTTCGAATCAGACGAGAATGGACCACCTATCGTTATCAGTCTGGAGCCAGCCGTCTGCCCAAGCCGACAAATTACTACATCTCTCTCAGCAGGCGTACGCCGCAGTGCTGCGCACAAAATCACCCCTCACTTGAAATTTCTGTGTGAGTAGATGAAATATCTCGAATACTTTTTTACTGTTTCACGAATAGATGGTGTCAACGTCAATGTGCGTGTGATGAAGATAATACTCAATCGACATGAGTCATCACAAGTGATGAACATGTTACTATTGAAATTAGTTCTTCGAGAGGGGCATCACGTTACAGTTTTGTAACATCCAATTTTTTCATCTTCATATTTATTGCAGTATTTTAGGAAGCATGGAACAATGTTTCCTCTTTCCTCCCATATGGAATTTGTGTCAGGGGTGATAATTAATTCATTCTCATTCATCAGTTATCCCGAAGTAGAGCAGAACGTAAGTGAGACATAGAGTAGTAAAACATCGATCGTTGCTTCCTTATGTGGACTTTATTTGAGACTACAGAAACAGTAATTGATCATTATTCTCGCGCAGAATAAGTAGCATTCACTGTGACAATAATCGCATCGCAACGTTTCTTCACAGCTCTTTCGACCTCAATTTTTAGCAGCCATTTAAATATTTAGCAGATTCATAAGAACTAACTGTCTAGACAAATGGATGTTGAATCTTCATAAATCTGCTCATTTTTGAAGACTCCGTATGAGAGATGTTGAAAATTTAGGGTTGGAGTAAAGAAATTGTTGAGGAAAAGGGAATATTCAGAACACAAGTCGAATTATTCAGTTCATGACCCTGATATTCCCCTCTGTACGAAAGAAAAAGTAGTTTACCAATCACTCTGCGTGACGCCTACTCTCGAAATATTCGGGAAAAAAATAATTATGAAATCAAATGTTCAAAAATGCGGTGAGGAAGATAACTATAAAAGAAAAAAAGGGAGAAAAGAAAAGACAAAAAACGAAAGAGTAGATGGAGAATGGTTGAAGGAAGATGAGGCCGTACACTCTGGCATTTAAACATATGGCCGCTGATTTATAAAGGAAATAATTTCGTTGGGCAATTCCTTACGTCTGGCATGCGAGCCCGTATAACGGGATGCTTTGCTACTCCCCTCTTCTCCATTCATTCCCCTACCGAAATTCATTACACGGTTAAAAACCGCATTTTATATCCCCTTATACCTTTGAATTTTTCTCTTTTCACTGGAAAAAATATCTCACCGATTATATTCATTCTGCGTACACTTCTAGTTGTCTCGTGAATAAAAATTTACAATTTAGTCAATCACAATGATTACAAAGGAAATATAGAAGGCACTTGAATTGTGTTGTAGATGTTTATCATTTTTTGTCATTATCATTGAAACACTCAACCTATGTGAAAGAAGTCTCTTGTTTTCAATAAAGAATAAAGTTACTTCATCAATCAAATTACAAAGTAATATAAACGATAATGACGAGACAAATATAAAAAAGATTCAGAGAACGGTTATTATTCTATAAGTACAATATTGGATTCAAACAATGCAAACGCAATATCTCCACCTCGAATTGTCATCATGATGGAATTGTTCATGAGGAAAATACCTGAAACACGATTCCCCTTATATGAATGGGTGTCTTGTAAAATACTTGGACATACTTTTCACATCCCATTTCTTGGACTTGAATGTGAATTCGCAGTTGAGATTCGATGAAAAGAGACACCCAGAAGGTTTGTGAGGGGAAAGATATCGGAGAGAAGAAAAAAAAAGGGGAATAGAACTCAATCGCTGGCAGTAAAAGCGCAATGGTAAAAAAGGGGAAAAAAAAAACTTCAACAAAAGATAGAAAAAAAAGAAAAAAGATGAAAACAGCGGAAGATGTGATGGGGCAAAGAGAGTTGCGGTGTAGAAAAGGAGGAATAAGAAAGTTGATGAAATATTGGAGAGCGGCTTAGACGGGACAATATTCCGTTGTAAACTGTTCCACCCACGCCAATAGATATCTTCTATAGCAACACTCATGTGCTATATATTATATAGATATGTATATAGTTACCGGGTGCGAAGAGTGTGTCAGTTTTCAAACTTATATAAGTTGCATTCATGTTCATAACCAGTTGTCTCTGTGTGTTTGCGCTCGTCCAACACTTTATATATTCCCCTCTTAGTTATTTCGACGTTCTTCCACGCACACTCTAATTTTCTTTCCTCATTGATCGTACACTGAAGTACAAAATTAATATCTACATACACACATATACTATCTGTATATTTTGATGAAGGTCTGTTTTATATATTGTTTAATACGTCTTTCTCAAACTTTTCTATTCTTTATTGCCCCTCACATTGTATTTCTCTCCACTATGGCCAACTACATAAGTACTGTGTAATTAAAATGACCAGATTACATGTTTGATAACCCAATCTGAAATACAGGCAGGATACTGAACGTGAGTGGACTGTGTATTTACAGAATATTTGTCAAGCCGCTGCAATGATAAAGACCAACTGGAAATTCGTTCAAAATTTAGTGGAATAACCAGGAGATAGTGACATTAATGTTAGGAATTGGATATTTTCTTAATGAGACATGAATATCCTCCAATCTTTCATCATTCGTGAAGCAACCAGTACATTTTGTCATTGGAAAATTCTTTGTCAAATTTGTCCTCTTATTTGAGTTTAAAAACGCTGCTGAATCCCACACTTTTTCCAGATTTTTCTTCATTTAGGATATTCGTGTATATCTACACATATTCATGAACAATTGAGATTCATTTGTCCGCATTCGAATATGGGGTTCAACTGTCACAAACATAACATATCAAATAGAGATAAACATTTTTTTTGTGGTTTTTCAGGTGAACCACAGATTTCAATCAACGATATTCTGGATTGATCAACTGACTACGGTTCGAATTCGTAAAGGAACGTAGCAAAATTAGAGGTCTGCGGTTGACCACCATAAATATTTCATAGTCCAAAACAGAACGAATCCTTGGAAATGTCAAAAAGGTCAGATATGTGAAAGGAAAATATTACTTAAATGGAAATAGATAAACAATAACATAATGAATCAAGTCAAGTATGTTAAACTAGCACTCTTGGTAACGTATTGCGTGGGCAACAAAGTCATTTTGATATAAATACATAATTTGTTTTTTTGTGAAGCCACACGAGAAAAATAGATTGATATTTCTCAGAAAAATAAATTGCCTCTATCGATACACAAGCATATTCAAAACACGATACGATAGAGGCATATTTTTTTCTTCAAACGTTCAATCATTTTTTTCAGTGTGTCCATCGAATTGTCATTTTCATCGTTTTTTCTAAAATCAACTAGTGAGCGATGTAGACAATAAAAAACGAGTATGTGTTGGAATGATAGATGAATAACTCTAAGAACAGTTACAGTTACACCACTCTGTGCTGAAAATAGGAAAAAAATGCAAGAAATTATTAACGAACACGTAGAATTGGATGCACATCCACTGCCATGTGTAACTGCAGATATATTCGTGTGTCTATATGTTCATATTAAAAACAAAATGACGAGCTATTTTGAGCTTGTTCATGAGTATCAAGCACAAATTTGTATTTGTTACCATTTCATGGCAAAATCACCGTTATACCCAAGTATCGAGTACTTATGTATATACATAAGGAAGAAAAGGGAGACAAATAGATATAGGGTGAAGCCGGAAAAGAGATAGCAAAAGCGATTGAAGGTATGAGACGAGTAAAATATACTTCAAAAACTGAAAAGAAGAAAAACGACAGAAAAATAAAAAAATTCGTGCAATGAACGTTCTTGAAGGAACGTTCACTGGCGAGATGATACGACGTTTATTAGACGTGTTAAGTAGTAATACTCGCGAATAGGACGGACGTGGGAGCGATGGCGTCGTCGCGCGCAAGTAATAAGAACGGCTTTTCCCCTGGAAAAGTCGTCATAGTTATTTCAGTAATTTTCTTGGACACTTTGGATATTTAATTAAGTTTCCGCTGACAAGCGTTCACATCCAAGGAATTTAGGCCTTGGTATAACGAGTTCGCCCGACGCTTTAAAATGTGTGCACGAGACTGTTATGAAAATTTGCAAGACCGAGCACATATATTACATATATTCACATGAGTTCTACGTATATATTACGAAAATAAAAATGGGATAATGATATATACATATATATAGAGATAGTTGAGTTAGTGTGTGTGCATAAGTGTATGATCTTTTTATTGGAAGACATATACACATGTTCATATTTGACATATGATATTTAACTGGGGTTGGACATTTTCCTATTATCTATTGTCTGGAGAGGAAAATTTCAGTGTGAGCCGTATATATAAAATTGGTGCCAGACACGATGTGGTCTCCAATTCGATTTTGTGAAGTATGAAGCTATCAAAACCAATGGCCCAGAAAAGCCTCTACAATTACCAATAACTCTCCAACGTCCCAACGTATGTATATATACGTCATTATATATTTATTTATATATGTCTATGTAATGGATATGAGTAATTTCTAATAGATCATTTCAGATCCCTAAAACTGAAATAATTGAATCTCTCAAATTTACATATACGTGACACGCTGACCATGAGTAATATGATTTTTTCTACTGAAAAAACGGAAAATTCTAGTAAAAATGTTGTACAAAGCTGATTCACATCTTGAAAAAATTTCCCGATCCAACGGGGCGTTCATACGTGTGGTATCGATACGACAATTCATATCTGGTTCTGGTCGCGTCGCCTTTTTGCCTGCTATCATATTCTTCATACTAGAAGTCATGGCAAGAATATCGCGGAAAGTTGATATTTTATTTGAGTAGAAGATCGTGGCCGATTTTCTGGGGTGGTTATTTAATATATTTCATAATATGTGGATTAGTAACTTGCAAATCAATCGATTTTTAGGACAAGAAATATTTCGACATTTAATTTTGAATGAGAATCATTGCATAATTGTTAACAAATTTTCGCTTTTTCAAATTTGTTCCTTTCATGACTTTCGAACTTCTGGAGTTTTAGAACATTACTGGCAATAAAAAAGCTCAAGTCTGGTTGACTGCATTCATTTGTCACAGAATTATATATGAAAACTCCGAATTTTCAACCCAACGAATATTGGGAATGTATTCAATCTAATCACTTCTCGTGGCTGACAATCCTGAATTCCGATTGGCCTATACCTTTGTCGACAGTCCAAAATTTTTGATGGATTTGCGAATCCGCATATAACGAAAAGGATGATAACCCTAATACGGCGCATAAGTTGGCGCATTGATATATTGAAAGTGGAATTAACATGCTGTGCGTTAAGCGAGAAAAAAGTAGAAATTTTTACTTTGCAAGCAACGTGACTTCTTACTATGTACTGGAGTATTTGCAGACTAACCTGGAATTTTTCTTGTTTTCACTGTGGTACTTAGTAAAAAATTTGCGGAACTTTTGTACAGTGCCATCGGAGAATTTACTATCAACTTGTCCACTTTTTACCATGACACAAAGTAAATATTTTTTCGTCCATAGTAGATAATGCTGCAGACTATCCTGAATATTAATTGTAATACTAACCTGTAAAACAAAAAATGATTGCAACGCTTTTCATTCATCATATTTCACATATTATCACACATCATCACATTTCACATACATCACGTGACCAACATACAGAAAAATTTCATTTAAAACTTGCCAAAAGTACATTGGGAAGTCTTTTTTCATGCATAAATAATTCTAAGAACTCAACGTTGGAACTACATTGACACGCAATTAAGAGAGATTTGAATGTTGTGATAACTAGCCTGATAACAGACATTCTCGATTATCTCTCTGAATTTCGTTATGCGTCGCTCACATATATTTCGATAATGATTCAGGATTAGCATCATGCTCGAGTGGTACAGTAGTTGATGAAGCAAATAATCGTGAGATATTACATCAAAAACGATGTACTATGAAATGTTGAAATAATTGAAGAGTATTTCTATTATAATGAGTAGGAATCTACGTACTGACAACAACATCCGGAACCTAGAGGTGCAACACAAGCGCACCAAGGCGTTATATTGTCTCGCTCCGTCGAATATTCTGAGTTGAGTAATCCAAGCGTGAAGACTTGAGAGTAGAGAAGCACAGCGAGTAGCGCGATTACAGGGATATAAGATCATCCTGATTCCCGCGTTCTTGTATTCCAACGTGAGTATATATACATACATTCAAAAGAAAAGGGCCGACCAGGCGTACAGTTAGTTTATTTATCAAATCCTCAATCCACTGAGACAATTAAAACTGTAAACATTCTCTATAGAAAATTCAATTGAATTCATTGTCTTGATTGTCTTGATTGTCTTGGACAAAGTGGTATGACTATATTCTAGTAAATGTGTCGATGGAAGCTCCATTCTCATTCAGAATCAATCTTATTTGTTTGATATTTAAAGTGTCATAGCGACTAATGAAAAACTTTTTCAGTAAAACACGGAGTATAGAGTCCTCAGCTCAACATGGTGCACGTTTTGTATTCGATATAATGTCTTGAATAAATAGATGAATGGCAATGTGGGTAAATGATTGGCGGACGATATATTTGCCATATATAAATCGAAGAAGGCAATCGATCCAACATTCGCAATGTTATTGTGAAGTCTGAGAACACAGAAACGGAATTTTGAACGCAATTGTAGAAACCACATCAAAATGGAACGACGATAGTGAAATCCAAAAGTTCCTATTCAAAAGAAACTTCTTACTCTTGAAGATTATACATTTCTCCGAATATATCCGGGTATGACGGAAGGTGAACCCGCGTAAGATCGAACACGTGCTGTCATACATTAAGTATCACTAAATGAACTTTCAGATTAATTTCTAATCTGTAGTGAAAAATGTTTGTTCGCGTTTTCCCAAGTTCTCATCAAGTTATCAATGAAAAGATGCCATCGAAGCTGTTTATAACTTCTCGTGATGGATTCAAGTCCAAATAGAATATTCAATTCGACGTTTCAATTAAGTTAGAAGCAGTCCACCACTCGAGTTTTTGGAAGTTTTATTTAAGATATCGCGAGAAATGCCTGATATGAGTACAGATACCCTTACTTGTGACAGTAATATATATTTACATGAATTCTCAATTCATTCTGTATTATTCATGTGTACTTTGAGAAAACAAATTATTTAAAGTCGATGTCACCGTTAAGTTACGGTTCCTTTTTGGGAAATGTATCAATTATCACTAAAATTCGTTAACTGCCACGCAAACAATATTTATCCAGTCATTAAAATACTCTTGAAACTCATGAGAGATTGTTACAGCAGTCAGAATTCAATTTGCAAAAAGTCTATGTACTCTCTTAGTATCATAATAACCGTGAACCATACCGCCATAAAAGACTGTCCACTGACTCAAGACTACATCCAGAAGAAAAGCCATCGTATTATGCAAGACAATCGAAGTATTCCAATCATATAAGTCCGGAACAAGAACAGAGCAAAAATGGGGCAGACAAGTGACGACCCTACAGTTGAAAATTTACCGCTGGGAAGAAATGCAGAAATATGAATATTCAAATTCCTTTAAACACAGATACGGAGCAACCCCTCCCCTATAATCTTCAGTTGGTCGATTCTTGAAGAATCTCCTCTCCATTACGCAGCTTTACAGAGGGAACAAAGAGAGCATCAACTCAACTTCAAAAAACAATGAACAGCAATATAAAGAAACTCGATCGAAAGTACTCATAGTCTCAGGAATTTTGTAGTTCACCAATTTTTACCATATCTTCCATTGATGCGGTGATCGTGTCCAACATATCGACAACAGTCAAGTTTCGAATTTCCCAACCCTTTTATAGTACGATGAGATTTCATTGTTTTTGTATCCTGTTTTTTTCAATCTGAATTATTAGTACATGTGACTTTCCTTCCAAAGCAAGTCCAAGAGGAGCTCACATTGAACCGCATTTCCGTTCATAACTAGTTCACATCACAAAGAAGCAACCATGGAATAGGCATTCGAAGTTTGTGATATTTAAAAGGTACCAGTCAATCAATTAACTATTCATGATTTCAGAAAGTATAATTTGGCGTCGAGTGCGTGCAATTCGTTCTTGAATATTGTGAAATTGATGTTGAAGAATTCCAATTCAAATCCTTCAGGCGATCCAATAAAAGTGCGTGAAAGACAATACGTAATGACAAAATGTTCCTGTAAACTTATTTTATTATGAGAGATTTTAGTTATGATTCTGCTGAAAGTTACCGTTTCAAGAGTACAATTTTTTTCCATATATATATATATATATATGTATATACATATTTCAATGTGGGTCATTGGATGAAGTGTTCGTAGAGGAGTTAAACCACTCAAGCAAGTACGTGCACTTTCTGGTAATGGCTTTTATTGCATTTCCAATCCTTAACAATAATAGTGATGACAAGACTGCCCACAAATGTTTCTTACAACCGTTGAGCCACATCTTCGACGTGTCACGCTGTGGTTCCCCCAGCACTCGCGTACAACTCCATAGTCATGCTAAGCATCCTAGACAACTGTTGTTAAGTGAAGGCGCGGCACGGGCATTTGGTCGACGACGGACGTGCATGAATAATTAATTAGTTTGTTTCGTCCCGCGCTATACTCTGTGTTCGGATGCAGTGAATTGAATACACGAGTGGATGCGCCCAACACACAAACATGGCATGAAATTTTCAAACCACTAACTCTGTCTGTGAATGTATGCATTGTTATACATCGTCATGATAAAATCCAGTACCAATTATTATGTGGCGATTGGATATTGGCTTCAGTGGGGATGTGGGTGACGAATTCACTGTAAACATGCACTGACACTCATGATTCATAAAATTATTAGTGAACAGGCGGAGCTGATTGAAAATATGGTGGACGTTGAATCGGAAATTCTCGATAACCCCTGACGGAAAAGAAAGTTTGATATTTGTTTATTCGAATCAAAGTATATGTATAATTGTATCAAGTCATTTAACCTATATTTCAATATATACTTTTCGAAGTATTGGAACATTGAAAATTCAGAGATGTCAATATATATATATATATATTTCATATTTGCTTGTCTATATTTAATATGTTTGAACATAAATTGCTTACATGTTTTCTATTGATACAAGGCAGGCGTTACTACGCATTTGCGAACGTGTGAAAACTTGCGACTGTTTTGTTTTGATTGAAGAGAATATTGGCCTATCACTACAGAATTCAAAATGATTCAATCACATTACGAAAATAACAACATAAAGGTATTCCTGTTGAATTGTTTTACATCAGTGAGCAAAGTCGAGACAAAACTATTCTACTGACGGATTCACTGGCCGTTCACCTTGGCAAGAATTCTAGATATTCTCCCCTTTTACATTAAGGATAAGAAGTTGCAAATCGCTCGCCGAACAACAACTCATAAGATGAACCTCTAACATCATTCTTCGGAAACTCGTTAATGCTGTCATTATGGCCGCTTACGTGTCAAATCCAGACCTCCTCCCTAAGGCGATTTCAAGAATACGTATTCATGAATCATGCGATAGATTGCACTAGATACGAAAAGTAAAAGTTATAACATGGAACACAGTACTAATTTTTGAAGTGTTATGGGGAGGGGAATGTTCCTGATTCAATAATAATGTGATCATGATGCGTGATTACGTTGTTACAGTCTTAACTGAACCTTCACGCAGAATAAAATGCGGTAGTGCCATTAAGTTTTCAGAAATCATTGGAAATCATATTTTTAGATTAGACCAACTAGACGTAAATTCATACTGTCATTGTACAGTGGAATATTATGAGTGAATACCTTCCATAATGCTATTGCGCAATTCAACATCTCTTTGTTCATATTGAAATACACATGGCTAATTCGCCTCGAACAGGCTTCACTCATTATCTATGAAATTCATTCGCATATAACTGCTCTGAAACATACTACCAAACATTATAATTCATAAGTAATTTGCAGCTATCTGCTATATGTGTTTTATGATTTATCAAAAATATGGACATTTTAATGCGTCATTTTTTCCTGTGCAATCATTCTTTTTTTTCTTCATTCATCCCTCACATTTATTTTTTTCTCTCCCATACCGATTTAATTTCTGTAGGATTATACTGCAACAGATTCATCGTTCAATATATAGAGTCACTGTTAACTAAAATGGAAGTGATTTTCCGGCAGTAGGGGGCCAGCCGCAGGACCAGCCGAATAAACTATTGGAATATCGAAACATTGGTTACAATAGAATGAGGTAGAAGCTAGGATGGCGCAACATATATACGCATGCACATGTGTATATATAAATGAATAGTTATATAGTAGAATATAAGCGAGAAAGGGGGACTGGTTGAGGGAGCTAGTAATCGGCGGGAAACTCTCTCCGCACGTTCGTACCGTTACATACATACAACCCCTGTAATCCATGATGCAGTGTGCGAGAAAACTGTGGAACTGTGCGATCCCGTATGCTTGTGTTTGCAGGAGTGTGCGCGCGCGAATGGCATCGCGAAAAGCAATCATCTCGGCCGGACGCAATCAAGCCCCTTCCATACAGGCATTGCACCCGCTTACTCCTTTCCTTCCTGTTCTCGTCCATAGTCCCTGTCCTACGTCTCTGCACTGTACGCGTATGCTCACCACTGCCACAGCTTCCATCACATAACACAACACATAAATACGCGTTTCCCAACATATTATACATTCAGAGACACATCGGAATACTAGTTGATCGTACGAACATCATAGATAAGTCGCACAGTTTATTGCTCTCTTTGACCCTTCAGCTGTCATGTACGTTAAAGTCATACTTATATATTTCTCGATATTGATTAGAATACCAGCTGATAAATTATTGAACACCCGTGCGTAATGCTTGTCGAAGCTTGTTCAATGAGCTCGTGATAAGCCTGAGTGAAACCCTGATAATTAATATCCCAAAAAAATCCCAGTAACAAGATCCCAAACAAAAATACCCCTTGATCAAAATATCTCATGGTATTCGCCAATACCCCAAAATGGGAAAATTTTGTCATGAGATATTTTTGTACAGGTTATTATTGTATAATATTTATTTTCTGAGAATTTTCGAGGAGTAACCTATTTTGGCGCTCGAGTATATGAGTTTAATTTATTTGAAATTACGTCGTCTCAATAAATGTTCTGACTGTCTAGTTCCTGGTCTCGAATTGACCCGTGGAAAAGTCAGCACTAGATACCATAATTCCTATCTGAGCCTCACCCCCGTTACTTCACGCCTACCACACGCACTCTTCTCTATTTTTTTTGTTTCTATCATTAGAATTACCTTCATTTTTATACCTTTAGCAACAGTCACTGATTGGCCGTCATCTAGATACGAAGTGTCCAGCGTATACCAAGTCTATCTCAATCCTATGATTCATATGCCAACACAAAAATGGAACTTGGATGAAAAAGTTCTAAACTACACAATTTTAGAAAGAACGTATAAATTCTTAGTTTTATTTTCCCACATAACTCAATCTTTAAATTCATCCGGGTTTTCATTAATGCCTGAACAGCATAACAATATTCTACCAACATAAAATCTCCAGCGCAATATTGTTATGATGGTTCCAATTTCATGAATATAATGCTTCAAGTTTATGATACCAACGATGTGATATATTTACGTGACGATGGGATGGGATAACACTCTTCATTTTAGTGCTTTTTTGCAAGTTGAATGCAAAAAAGTGATTTGGAATTCGCGAATTCGGCAAACCAAATTGTCGTTCGAAACATTTGTCTATAACTTTATAAACACCCCTCTATCGTAAATCACTCAACAAGACACCTATCGTAAAAATGAATGCTTTCAAATTTATGATTGTCCCATCTATTAGTTCTCCGACAGATCTCAAATTTCATCATTCTTCATTATAACTATGAATTGTGAATTAGTCGACATTCCTGCCTAGTGCAATCATCGCCATTTCATACATTTATAAACACCAGTTTTGTGTGTACAAACTATCTAAAAGTACTCACGGCTTTCATTTTGTTTATATAGAATTTGGATGTTATATTTAGTTATTGAATTTGCGTGTATACGTACGAAACAATTGACAAAGACATGCGGTAATGCAAACTGAAACTGTTTATATAATATATATGTACATGCAGACACATATGGAGATCTATATTGAGGTCGGAGGATGGGCTGTGGGTGAGACAGTGAATTGAAGGAGGAAGCTAGAACAGGAGACGCGTGCTCATTGTACTTTGGGAGTCGTGTTAGAAGCTTGATGTTCACGTGGGTTTGCTTCGGCTTGCCGCGCCCAAACTTTGTGTGACGTCAGTTAACCGAAATCATGCTTAATCGATTATAACGGATAGAAAATCGTTTCGCTATATTGTGGTAATGAGGAATGACACGTATTTGCGGATAAACGTAGTCATGCAAATTATTACATACACGTATGTTTAATATGGTGAGTCGGGATTTGATAAACATTTGATAAACATATACAAAGATGAATAATGCCATAATAAACAGCTAACTATTTTTTCTTTTGTGAAGCAAAAAAGCGCAAAAAACATTGTTTATAATACCAATGAAGGGCTTAGTACCGATGTACTTTTTCCGCAGTATATACATACTTATAAATAAGCATCAATTATTGATGAAAATAGTGTTATGTCACTTCCTGGCATGATATTTGGTACATGGTGAGGAAATTAGTACAAGATCGGTAAGCATTGATAGAGCATCGTGACAAACGGTCCTTGAAACTCAAGCCGTTGGACTTACGATCGTGTTAGTCACAGTCCCTATATTTCTCGTATACCTTATATATCATTGCTCAGTGTAGTAGTAGTTAGAGTTATAGCTGTAGTGAGAGAACCAGGAGTAGTAGTAGCTCAGCCTCACGTTTTGGGATAGCCAAAGAAGAACGAGCGAACGATACCACCGTCAACCGGAAGTCACGTAGCAGACTTTCAATTTCCGGAAAAGCCTCTTCTTCGCAGCATGGAACTGAGAACCATCGTTTTCTTATCCTTAGCTTGCCTACGTTTGAGGAATTTTTGAAATTGATTACCGCCGCTATGTAGAAAGGGAGAATAACACCACCAGAGTGATGACGAAAACTGCATCATCATCATCATCATCATACCTGGGCTTTCTTCAACTTCAGAAGATAACTTACGGCAAAATGAACTGAATTATATTATAGCTTTATGTTTCGTTAGTATTGTGAGAGCAGATGAACATTTGATATGTGATGAAAGACGAGACTAAAGAAAATTTCGAGTCATCGGAATTCGATCGTTTGAAGTTTTGCGTCCAATTTATGATGAAATAGCTTGGAAGAGATATTCTCCATTAGCCTTCCATCAGAAACAATTGATAAGACAGCCAACCAAAAACGAGCGAACTAATGAGTCTCGAATGTTGCATCTCTGGAATAATATTTTTCACTGTAGTTTGAAAATCGTATTTTCTTGTTTTATCAACTGCGTATGATTTTCACTGAAGGGGACGCTTTACGTTCCATTTACAACTCTACGTATTTGGTGATTAGCATCCCCGGAAATGACAGTTGCGTTCTTATCCAATATCCGACGGAAAGAGGCAATCAATCGTTTGCAGATTACAAATGAATTACGTATCTGACATATTTCGGATATTAGTCAATTTTCTTCTTCCATTTCTCTCTCATTCTAGTCTGGATCCAACGAGTGAATCGCAGACATACACTGCCGAATTGGCATTGTGGTCATATCCAAACCTTAATACAAAAAAAAAGAACCTTTATAAATTTCAAGTTCGATGGTGCCACAGGTATCGCTCGTATTTGAAATGTTCATAATTGTGAAGATTCATGAATTAGTAATGTGCGAAACCGAATCGAAAACGATTTTCTTGAATAGGAAATGATGAGCTGCATCCAAATAGCTATTTGAGAATCAATATAGAGAATTCTGTCATTGAGCTTTTTATCGTTTCTCAATGTCGGATTCGATATAAGAATTTTCTGTGGATAATACTCGGATCTCATCTTAGACGAGAGCTTCTTACTGACAATCATACGGTCGTTAATACGCCCGTAAAATATATATGTATCAGATACTCGTTATATCAAGGAGAAAGGAAAAAGGCTTATGCGTATTACTCTATATATCAGGTGAAAGGCGAGCGTATTGGCCGAACCCCTCTGAAGCGCTGGTTCTAAATCTCGACCATAGCTCCTGGACTCATGGTAAGTACAATTGTTTGTTGTGTTTTTTACGAATGTTATTTATGGTAATCCATTAATATTCGAATCTGAATTCTTTGAATGATGTATTCAACAGAAATTTCATTGTGAAAGTATCTTCCGAGTCAGAGCTGCCCTCATGAAAAAACATGAAAGATCTTAGTAAACTATTCCAAACAGGTATAAATATATCTATGGAGCATTCAATGCTATATCGTATACCATCATGACGCGCATCTCCGAATCCTCAAAATTTTTTTTTATTATTAATAATGGTTAAGACTCGATGCTTTTTTTCCGTTTCCTTTTCATCAAACCGTTCAGGAGAAATCTCCACATTTTTTCATAATACCCGTTACCGCGAAAAATTGCCTAATTCTGACTTTTTCATTCAAATTTCTTTCTCGAATGTCCTTTCGAAGAAAAATATTGAAAACATTTTTTAAACAATATTATTGTGGCATTTTCCAGTGTTACGTACTGGCCACCCCTTCATCCACATGTCCAACCCATGCACAATCACAGTTATGATATAATTAAATAATCTCTAATTTAAATGTTCAATAAAATAAATATTCTATAATTCATAAGATCCGTTACATCCAGTTAAGCAAACACTCGCCGATCACGGTCCTAAAGTCGGAAATAAATAAAATTGTATCCACTCAAAATTTGCCAACCAAATACCGAATGAATCCACCTGAGTTCAAAGTTTCAGCACATTTTCCTACGTGAGAAGGCCACTGAGAAAAGAAATACATAACTTTAGCAAATGCTCGATTTTGTCCACACGTGGGAACACAGAATGTTCGCGAACTCACACCAAAATAGCTGACGAATATCTGTCCATCATCATCAAAATCCTTATAAATACCGACTCTCTCTCTCCAATAAATCCTCAGTTCAATATTAATTCCTGGCTTATCATCGTCATATGATAAACATCAACGTTGAGCGAAGTTCAGTCAGTCTTTTGTTTATGTGGGATCTGTCGATTACCATATAAGTGTATCAATAATTCCAGTGTTAACTGAAAATCAATAAATTAGGTGAAAACCAAGTTCATCGAAAATGAAATCGAGTAAATTCAACTAGCATCAAAATCCTTCACCTGTGCATAGCAGTGGCATAGCACACGATCCCTTACCATTTCTGGATTTTTATCTAAATTGAATTACTTCTAATAGGTTTCAATTGGAAAATAATCCGGTATAAGGATCAATAGCGATCAACAAGCATCGATACCACGATTAATCAATCAAACAATCAATCAATTAAACTTCACGCCCAAAATCAAGAAATATTCTAGATACTCTACAAACAGAGCAACGCCTAATCAATAATCGAAACTCTCATCAAGACGCAACACGAGTCTCAGCAACCATTTGACAAATTTTAAGCCAGGTCCGGTTATGTTGTGATCTATTTTTCAGCGAATTCTCAACCATAATGTTCCTAGTTATTTGTCTTGAAGATTATATCATTTTTTTTTTATATTGAGAAGTCAAAGTCAACAATATTTCAATGGGGAGTATCTAATATTTCCGAATTTCGGATGAGTATCTCTGGAACTATTTAATGTGATTCACGCAGACGATAATAAGCGTGAATTATACTTGAATTAACTTATTGATAATACTAATCAAAATTTTTAAAAAACCGATCGAATGATACGTTCGAAACTCTAGAGAAAAAATTTGTATGAAGATGCTGCAATAAATGAACCGCAATGTTAATAGTTATGCGCTAAAATTAGTGACAAATAGTGGCACATTTCATATCGTGTAAGTTTTTTTATGTCTAGAATTGATAGAGTTAGAGTAAAATGGGGAAAGCGATATAAACTAACCAGAAAGGGGGAAGATGAAATCCTTTTATGATGTCATCCTGTCCCTCCTTTAAAGAGTATTGTGCAATTTTGATAGACTCGGGTGGCGCGATCCATGAGCGAAGTATCATGCCGAAAATAGAATGGTCGCGAACGGTGTCGAGTGTGCTGGACAGATATCGTGTAAGTTGGACTTAAATCTCTGGTCTTATATCGTGTACAAGGGCCAACTCGAGTGAGTCAATTTAGTATATAATAGACGGTAATATTTACAAGAGAATGAGAGAAGAGAACAAAAGGAAAAACATTGTGCATGATGTGGGGAAAAAACTTGTTTGAAGAAAGACAATAAAAAATTCTAAAAGCTAATATTCTCAAGTTTTCTAATTGAAACTTTAACAAATCATACACAATTTTTTACCTTTACGCTTTCCCATTATCATAATGTGTCTCTCAGTCACAAACATTGAATAATAGAGGTACTGATCCAATATTCAATACTGAATTCAGACTTTTTCATTAATTTATTCCTGTAAAAATAAAAGTAAATAATTGTACAAATGGTGATAACGTTTCAAGAAGTTTAGCAACACCACTAATCATTGGGATATAATAAAATACGTTGTCAATATGTTGATGAAAGAATAATGAATCCTCTCAACTACTTTGCCGATTTTACATGACAAAAATGCATTTTCTGATTTTACAGTTGACGATACAATGAATGAGACATTTTTCAAATAGAGGAATGTGTGAAATATTTTTCGAAGAAAAATTCCTGTCCGTTCACTTATGATGGCACACTGGGAATCAGTTTTGAATATTTGATACGGAGGACCACCAAAATATTTCCAACTTGGAATTCTTTCGTTGTGGAGAGAGGAATGAAGATGAAGAAATTTTACGTTTGGTCCAAGGGGGCCAGAATAAATTTTTGTTCTTTCTCCAAGAAATTCACTACTGGACGATTGAGACCATTGAGACACAATTTGCCAGTTCTTCCATTATTTCGACTTATTAACACGATGCAATACTGCAATTATGATGACTCCTATATGGAATACTCCTTCAATCGAATCCCATTCAATAACAAGATTTTCAATCGTATGAATAATATGAGTGGATGCTATAGTTTCTGTTATTTTAATTCTACTGAAATCGGTCCAGAATGAATTAAGTCCGTTCATGGGAATTAAGTTGTTACAATATCAATCCTTCTAAAGCAAATATTCACAAAATGCGGATCCCGACCAAGGATATCACCATTTGTTGGAATCCTTTTTAATGTTTTGTGCGGCTAAAGATTCGTGTATTTATCTCAGTGAAGTAAAAATGAATATATTTGGTTTGAATTCTTTAAAAAAATCATATTACTCCTCACTGTTACTTCATCGTATTACGCTACTCCGTCTCATGGCGTCAAATCATTCCAACAAAGATAAATTGTTGGTTCCTAAAACATTATTTACTTTCATACATTTTATTGATCAATATGCTAATGGGCAGATTCTGATAGATCAACACAACGGTTGTCAATAATTTTATTTCAACTTATTTTTTGACTCGATGCAGAATTATGAACCCAAACTTTTCATCTCACTAGTATAGTAGATATGTCATTTTTCGGATCATACATTATCCGCTTCCCAGCCTCAATCAACATATCAAAAATAGGAGAAAACATTTAGTTCATGATCATCTGCCGATGTAGTCAAATATCGGAGTTTTATTTTATTTAAATGAGAAAATGATTGGTTAAAATTCTGCTTGTATTTTTGGCCAACGCTTCTGAAAAATAGGGATATTGGAAACTGGTTTTCTGCCTTTTAAACAAAAGGAATGATATTTTCTATGAGCCCATTTCGTAGATGGTAGTCTGTGATGGTATTGCCTGGGCGGTTTTGTATATCTATATACTACTACGTTAAGCCAATTGTAGGATGATGTACCAACATCAGATTAATAATTGATTGAACCCGCGTCATGATAATAATCGAGCGTTATTAAGCAATCATTTCCCATGTATCGACTGTACATCAATATTTAATGGATAATAAATGATCCTGAAAGTGCATCATTCCAATCGTTTATTAGGTTCACGTAGTTCATAGCATGTCATACGATGCGAACGTGGCGTATCTCATAGAATATCTACATAGATAACAGAATAATAAAGAAAGATATGGGCAGCGTTTATACAGCATCATCATTAATATTGCTTTAGCGTCGAGCATTGGGTGAAGCGAATGTTATGTGAAATGGACGAAATATTGGATGGAGAGGAAGGCTGCTATCATCGAAAGGGTAGCAGAAGTGAAACTTGTATTTTTCATTATGTTGATCCAACTAACGGGCTTCCGATATGCAGGCGTATGTTTCATTGACCCAATATGTAACATTTGGCATACAAAATTGCATTCAGACTGTTCCCGATGTTGGTTCATACTAACCTCGCCGAATTCGGCATGAGAGCATTATATAATCATTTTCATTGTCAAGATAGGGTCACGTGCAGAATAATTTCTGCGGGATCAGGAGAACTTGACTGCGACGGCATCTGTATCGTTCACATTAGGTTCTCTTAACGCATGTAACTGAGTGCTCCTTACCTGAGGTCACGTTTCAATAGACAGTTTACTGGAGGAACGTGAAAAAGTTGTCCTGTTCCGATATTCCAAAAATACATTGCTAACCTGGTTGAACACTCGAAACAAGTTGGCGTCGACTATTCATATTTTTTTATAAATCATGTATCGAAAAATTGCGTTTAAAATGCTTCTTCCGAATCTGCAATTCTGCAGTCATAACATTGGAATTTAATTTCTCATTTGTAATTAAAAATCCAAAACTTCGTTTCCAATTATTTCAGTAATAAAAAAATCTTTTTTCATGGTTCATGATAATGAATGGTTACGTGCAGAATACTCATTCGGGCTCTGCAATTACTTCATTTAGAATATCAGGATTTAATTCTTTATTTGCAATTGAAAATTCATCATGACAATGTCACAATCGTGAATACGGACAGTGTACTATGCTGACATGAGTGTGGTACACGGCGACATATCGCTCATAAGTTTATTAGCAACATTTGCAGTTGTAAAGCCATTATGTTGAATTTCTAATTGCGCACAATCACTTAGATTCTCATTGTTCAACTGCAGATTCTGGGAGAGCAGTATACGAACAATTTTCCAACAGAATCCATGAAAAAACATGTTTGTTTACTGATATAATCGAGAATTACATTTTTATTACATATGATCGGAGAAATTTTAGTTTTATGACTGGAGCAGTTATGAATTCTGAAGGGGCATTTTGAAAGCGATTTTTTGTGGCATAATTCATTGAAAAATATTGATAGCGGGCCCCAGATTTCTTGTGGTTAGTTGAACACATTCTCAAATCGGCTTGTTCTCATACGTTGAAAATGCTATCCGTTCATCGGAACTCAAAAAATAATAAAAAATATTATTAAATGACATCCTGATCACATATACGAATGTTGCCTTCATCGCGTACTCGCTAGAATCTGACTTCTTCATAGAATAACAGAAACTATTTCTCGGAATTAAATCTTCTTCTCGAACAAATTGGTTGATGTTAGCAAAAAAATTGAAATTCATCTACAAAAATATGCAGCAAAAGTCCTAACTTATTTATTTTAGGAAGAATTAAAAATAACGTGGAAAATCAACATGAAAGGTTCATTAATTTGACATAAAATCTGTCAAAAGTGTTTTTGATATTGTCAAGGGCGGATACAACAAAATGAATAAAAAAATAGATTCTTCTCAGATATTCTATGGAATTCGGCACATCGTCAGCAATTCGGTGGCCCTTTGCATTATCTTCCCATATAAATCTTCAGATTCCGTTAAATCTCTTCCTGCCTCTCTTACTGCTCGCTTTTTCCATACGAGCGGCCAATTCCTCAACTTCTTGAATCTAAGAGTATCGCAGAACGCGTAGTCTACTGTTCAAAGTTACGTTTGCAATAATGATATCATAAAATATTTCCGCTGTCATGGTATAGTGGTCGAATCTCCACTATTATAACATGAGCATGCAATATGAATATTCAATCGAAAATGGTGGTTCCACATTCAATTTCACTTTGCTGATATTCGGCATATGCAGTGACTCGTATTGTCAACCTTCTTGATCAAGAAATTGGTAATTATTTAGTCAATGCAGCTAAGAACATTCCAATATGTACATCGTTTCAACAAAACAATTATTTCGATCATGGAAATTGTCGCGTGCGTTATATACGTATATGAATAGGAACAATCACTTGCGAGGACAAGGCAGATCAATTTAGGTGATGATATAAAATTGAATTCGTCTACAATAGTTTACGTAACAATCTGCATGTATCGCTACGTGTAGCCAACGCACTCAAGGGCTCTTCATTTGAACAATGTGACTTGAATTATCAATTGAAGATGATAAATGTAAAACTGAAGTGCCGTGTGTGCATTGAATGGATAATGCAATTATTTATCGATGTAATATATTCCCTCATGTTTATGTGTGGGGATATTCATGCTGTGATATGGTATAGTTTCATCACATATGGTCTTTTCGCATGCCATGAGATTTATGATTTTCTTTTCAAAAACATCATCATAAGATGTATGTTCCATGATAAGAAATGCACTTTCTCCCCGACTCTTTCTTTCCCGGGATGCTATTTTGCAATTATTTATTGTGATTCTGATAGATAAAATGAATGGATAAGGGCCCGAAGACGCGTGGCTGGTGAGATAAGGTAGCGATGAGGTGAGGGAAACGTGGGTGCATACAAGACGACACCCAAGTGGAAGTTAAGTGATGGAAGAAGCCGCAAGCTAAGGAACCAGCAGTACGAGAAGAGAGGACAAGTAATTTCCTCGGTGAAAGCGTGCAGAGTGTGAGAGAGTTGGGGTGCATCACATTGATATAGTGAGTAAAATAGAAAGGGTGAGATGGGTATATTGGTATGTGTGAGAATAGAAGAGGGAATTGCACGTGGTTCCAAACTAAACTAAATAATATTGATGACTAACGGAAATTGAAAGCAGTTAATGTCTTCGGAGTTTTGGTATATGGAAGGTATATATGAAATGCACATGAATAAGAATATATATATACACACAGATTTTTGAACATTAGATCTTATGCACGAAACAAGATTTTTCGGTCTCGTAAGTGTATAATTATCTGTGTTCCAGAAGAAAATAAGCTAATGAGCCCGTACCGAAAAGTTTGTTGTGTATGAAAACATTTGTTGAGGAACATTAATTTCTAATTATCGAAGAACTGTTCCCTTCTCTGCATACGTGAAATATACGTGCTTCTCGTGTTAATATTATTATGTGAATAGATTATCTAGGAATCGCATATATAACAGGAGAACGGAATGACTTGTTTGTAGTCACAAATAGACTCATCTGGGTCAGAGTTAGATTCTGATTGCATTCTTACACAATCAAGTTTCTTTCAACCAAGTACGCTCTCAATTTCACAATCATTAATCTGATTGACGAAATTCTCAACCCTGAAGTTTCATTGTTAAAGTCATAATTGTTGAATGTTTTAAATGTTTTAGAGTCACTGACGCCGATGTATTTCATATCCTTCACTCCATGTCTCTCCATTGAACGATTAAACATTTCAACTACAGAGTCGACTTCCATCTTATCGGCGGTTCCTTTGTGATTGATAGTACACGAATCCTCATGATCTCCATTCCAATCATTGTAGGCCGCAATGTCTGTATTTTTTTCACCTTTCCATAAGTTACACCCTTGGCGAAAACTTGATTTTACTACAGTATCTATAACTTTCTTGCTGTATTTTTTTACAAGTGTAGTAACTCCAAATCGTGAGTTGAAACCACGTTTTTCTTCACATGCCATCGCCAGGTACCGTGAGATGTGTAGGATCAGTATCGGGTTCCGATTCTTGCATTAATTCTTTTTCCTCTTGAACCGATTTTGAAATTACATACTCATCAACTGAAGATGCAGCCTTATGCAATTGATCCATACAAAGATAATACATTTGGCGAGAGATGCCCTTTTCACAATAATGAATTGCTGGCTAGCTCCCTTGTTTCCGTCTTATGTTCGTGGTTGGTATACTAGACCGAGATAATTCAACTGTTCAATAACTATGCTCTAATATGTCTACAGAGAGGAAAAGGAATCGTTGCTACCGGGTGCGGTCTGTTTCCACCGAAGCTATATCTTCGTTAATAATGGATGAAATTAATTGAATTCAAATCCAGACTGAGAAGAATCATCGATTCTACATATGAATTCAATAATGTTCAGGACAAAATCAATATGATCATGGAATCATAGGTATCTGAATGTTCCAGAGTGATGAAGCTTCTGATCAGACGTGTATTGATAGCATGGACCAAGAGTTCCTGCAGAGGACAAATTAAATTAAATGTAATGGTTTGGAATTCAACAGTTGTCCATATAGAACATGATTGGACAATATTTCTTTAAGACAGAGTGATCGCTAGTTTGGGTATGCTCGGAGTTGATTTTTCGTTCTGGTTTATACAATAGGATTTCATCGATCCCACTTATTTTTGACATTATTGACTATATCATTGAATTTCCAAGAATGAGCGTTGTAGTATCAAAATTCGTGTAGGCGATCTGTTTATTATCACTTGCAATCGTGGAAGTGCTAGCATGAAGAATCAAATCGCTGAGAAATAGCTGTTCCCATTTGTCAGGGGTCTCGTCAGACACTATATATTCAACTATTAACTACCGCAATACAATGGAATGTTATGTATTCTACAATCGTTGGCAATGATTTTACTTCCTCTTCCACCATTCAAAGTAGAGGCAGGCTTAATAAAATACCAAAAATACAACTGAGATATTCGTTTCTTGAAGTTTGTCATAGAAAATTCGCCATTTTCGAAGAATAAGTGTGACGTATGATAACTGCGATGTCATTATTTAAATTTGAATTGAATACGGACTAGAAACGTCAACAATGACATTGCTGTTACAGAGATAATAGTTTCATGTCTTTCTTTTTCCAATAATGATGTTTTGGGTCGATTCATATAAGAATGAATGAAGATGCATCTTCTATCAAAGAACATTAACATTCATATTCTTTTTGGCCATTCATTATTATTTTCTGTTCCAACTGGACAGAAATATATGTATGCACATGGCGGGATCGCAGTAAAAAGCGTAGAGAATTGTGGAACAAGGCCTTCGAATCGTTTGGCTCATGCAAATTTTGGTGACACCACGCTTTGGTCGACGTATACATAGAACGAACCAAATGCTGAAAAATGGCCGGCTTAAAATATGCGAGTGTACGAACAGCGATAGGTGAATACGGGTGGTAACTGTGTTTATAAGCCTTTTTCAAGTGTTCAACTTTCTCACATCATGATTATCATCGTTACATTGCGTAATTCATTGTCCTCACATCGGAAACTCACTTCCATAAAACTTCTGTACTTCCTGTTCCCTTTCTATACGAATACATCCTACATGTATTCTTCATTTCCCAGTTTTGTTTCGTTATAATGTAATTATTCCAAACACGAGATATTATAAAGCATGCACCACATTGCATACTTCGGAGAAGGAAAATTGTCACATATAATTTTATTAGTTCAGACGAAAATATCCAATACAAATAATTTTTCATTGAATTATTACATCGCTCGCAATTTATCTCTCAGCTACATGTAAATTCACTAGACCCAATTTTACATCCAGTATCGCAAGATTTCATCATCGACTGCATTCAATTCATCATTTTACATATAGTAATTGATAATGTTAATGATTTGAGTGAAAATTAGGTTCCGACAACTGTCAGAAAAATGATTCAACAAGATGTGTGTCTAATTTAGCATTCAACCGAATTTCAATAAGACACTTATTCCAAAGAAGTGGAGTATTCTTTGCGACTGTCGCTTTGCAGAAAAACAACTCTGTGCTTTGCGTTACTGACATGAATGGATTATTTGAGATGTAAGAGTTGCTGGTATGGTTTGAAGAGAAGAATTTGTCCTGAGAGAAGAATTTGTGCTGAAAAATCATAATACGATAAGATGTAGAGATCATGGAGAATGATTCTCGCCTCATATTTCTTGTTTTCATGACTCTTGAGCAGTTTAAAATGCACCGATCTTACGAGTTTGTTTCATCGTAGAAAAACATAAATCATATAATGGTGCCCACGTATCCAAACATTTGAATCAATTGTAGGCAGCAATAACAATACGTGGTGAGTTCAAAATTTATTCCATATTCGCATCGTTAAATGTTCTATGGCAATCATTCCTTTTTTTATTTTGTTACGCCTGATGAAATTATTGTTTTCTCCATCTATGCAATTGATTAACAAACGTATAATGATCGATTTTCAAATAATTAACGTACTAGAAGAAATATTGGTAACCTTGTTCAACTGATAAAAATCGTCATTGGAATGTGCTCACTTTTGTTCATCAAATAACAGCAAGAATCTAAAATGAAACTGTCTGGCATTGTATTCTTTTCAGTGCGAAGTTTTTGCAGAGGATCCATGCATTGAATCGAAAAATGAGTAAAACTTATAATTATTATAAGTAACGAACATCATTATTTGCAAGAGCGTTAATTTTCGCACAATATTGTAGATTCATCGTCCGGAGCAAAAATAGAAAGGAGAAAACCATAGAAAAAAAGTGGACGATTGAACGAAAGAATGCAAATATGTACTCTGAGTGATCTACCCACCCATGAAAATTCTTGTATGAGACCTTCGTGAAAATGAAATATATCCGGAACGATCGAAACACTACGTGTTCTCAATCGCGCGACGATTGTCGGAGTACTAACAGTGTCTCAAAATTGCCGAACTCGCGGGAATCGCAGGGTAGTGTACACTCAAATCGTCGACAGAAGAAGAAATTCAAGTCCAATAAGTAACTCCATGTGTCTTCGAACACGTCATCCCATGTTTGTGATGGGAATTTTAGAACTTGGATTAGTACATATTTATTCTGTTCACTCAGATGGATGAATATGAATAAAATCGTGGCCGGAAACACGTGCCCTCCAATACAGGTATCTACTCAATAGAAATATACTGTTATCGTCCGGTCTGAATATTTGTCACGCAAAAATGCTCTACTGCCTAGACTGATCTTGAAACATGGCAAAGCAATTTCCTTTACAGGTAACAATACACCAACTTAATTGTAAAAACTCACTATGCCTCGGAAAGTACATGATAGTGTGAATTTTCCGAATCAATATGTTGCAAGCTCGGTTACTCTGGAATAATATTCCAGCATGAGAATTCCTTGCAAAAGAAGGTTGTGTTTTCTCGTTACAAATAACTTTTCTCTGTAAGTATCAATCCTATAGAGGCCCACTGTTTCACGCTCGTTATGTTTACCAAGAGACATACAATTCAAAATCTGATTACATATTCGGATTGCACTCATTAACAATTATTGTGAAAAAGGCTGTTCTCACAGGTTTTTTTCACTTTGCAAGAGGGCAAATCAATCGAATTTCAATGTGCAAGTAGCTTAATTTTTCGTTCTTCAATATGTACAAACTCGAATTCGACTTCAAAACTTCATTTCACATACATGAAGCTTTGAATACACATAATGTTTCAAACTTTGCTGCGTAAATTTCTTCGAAATAATCTTTGATTAAGATGGTGCACTATTTGTCGATTCTGGAGCTTGTAATTGGCGTGTTTTTCGTTTACATTACATGTTCTCAAAGATGGAGCTCCATACTATATCCTCCGATAATAAGTATGTCGTTGAAAATTATGATAAAGCAAAGAAATTGAAATATTTCAAATCTATAGCTCCGGTTTTAAATGTTAAATAATTATTTTAATGATTTCACATGATACTCAATATTACATGACCAACTATATGAGAATATATTTGTCGGAAACATTCACACACATGGAATATGATGCTCGAAACATTGTTTGCAATCCTTTGCAATAGTGTATTCATGGTTATACCCCTCACAACAAAAGGAGAAGCATAGCCGAAAAATATAATCCAGAGGAATTTCCATGTTCTTCAAATGGAATTATGACTCATTATTTATGAAACGAGGAATGGAGAGCACGCGTGAGAGGGAGGGAATGGAAACACAGAGCAGCGATTAAAGAAAAAGTAGAGCAACAAATTTGGTTGAGAGTGGAAAAAAGCAAAAGGAGAGATAACGTTTGATGAATGAAATGAGAGAAGAGAGCTTCAAGCGTGTGCCAAAATAACGCAGTATGAGAATGCTCCGGCTCCAACACACACACTCTTCATCACCATACATATACTTGTTCTATGCATTTGTGTCTATACACATGAATGAGCCTATGCAACCATATATATACCCCCCCCCTTCCATCCAACAACCGCGTGTCGATGCACGCATAATAAAAAATGGGCTCCGAGATATGAGGCACGGCAAAGAGACATAAAGGCCTCTTCAATCGCTGGATAAGGAAAAGAAAAAAAAATATAAAAACGGGGATCGAAATGAAAATGCGCACTAGCACGAATGTGAGGAGAAGCAATGACGGTGGTATTTGGAGTTATATTCGGTCACCAACACTACTACTTTCATCATCATTGCCATATATATGTATACGTTGATATGAAAGACGGCGGTATACTGCTACTAAATAATAAGGGGTGCCAAGAATGGCGAAGAATGAAGCGAGGGCAAAAAAATTTACGGGGAAATTCTTGATCTTCTAACGTAGGCCGACGCTTTTAATTCACAAGCCGCCTGCCCCTTTTTTAATCGTGCCCCGCCCCTGAGTTATATTTCCACATTTTTCCTCTTTTCACTCCATCCTCTTATCGTCCCACTGCCTTTTTTCCCCTTCCATTTTTCCTTTCTATTTGCTTGCGCGATATTTTATCCTCTCCTCATAATTATTGCATAGTGTACAAGTGACACTTTCGTCTTTTTCAATATGGTTTAGGATTATCAAATTGTTGATATTCAAAAAAAATTTATACTTCTTGCAATATAGATATCATGTTGTTATGTCGATATCCATGTGATATCGTTTTGTGAGATATAGAAAATATTATTTATTCATGGGCGACACAATAATCATTCCGAAATGTACGAAGGAGCAGGTTGGAAATCAATATTTTTGTATCAATATTTCATTGTTCGGAGTAAGATAAGTTGTAACCGTCCTCTGGAAGGGCTATCTTCAAAACGATTATAATCTGATGATCATTAAATTATGAATTCACGCGCTGGTACACCATCGATGGTCATTCAAAACTGATGAACAAGTTTCGCTCAGTCAATTTTAGGCCACTCATCTTAGTATTAAAATTTGAAGAAAAATCACGAATCGAAAAATCTCACCAGCTTCCAGGACCATAAAAACCCCATTAAAAATATCTTTTTTCTCTCCCAGTGTGCTTGGATAACCAGCTGCCTGGTCAGCCTTTTTCTCTAATTTGGGCTATTACTTCGTCATAATTGATTCTATAAACTCCCCAATTCAAATTAAAAAGCTTGAGAACCTGTCATCTCATCATATTACTCTTGATGTCCATGACATCACACCCTTTCAAAATTTAGATCTGTGGTTACGGTTAATTATTTTGATTCCCGACTTCTAGCTCTGCTTGCAAAATTATTGAGCCATCTATTCAAGCAATTATTGCAAGGCCACAAAAGTTTCCATTCTTCGGGATCGGTGCAGATAAAATACCATCAATGCGAACAACCTAAGAAGTTTTTCACTATAGAAAAACCAACAAAACCCGAAGGGTTGCCAATATAATAACCGATTGAATTTCCATTGATGCAATTATAGACGTTGGTAGAGGAGATGTATATTAAAAGTAGCGTCACCTGTTCTAATGCGGACATAGCATTAATATGACATCATTGTTGGAGGAATTATGCCGTTCACTATCAATAAAATCGGTCGATGCAACAATTGCCAAATTTTTATTCTATCAAGATTCATAGCGAATGGATATCAACGCAGTATGAAAGGAGAATGAAAATGATATTGTATTGGAGGAGCCGACGAAATGAGTTTTAGGAACACATAATCATAAATGACGAGTGTGAGAACAGCGGAGCATTCATCGATGAAATGAAACGTTATACTGTGCACATTTACCAAGAGGAGTATAAATTATTTCTCCTGTACTTGTTATGACAGTTGTATATATGCAATATCGATTCGGGGCAGAGACAGTCCTCGACAATCCATATTCGGGATGGAAGCAGTATAAAATACATGGACATGCGACAAGTTGCCATCAAGCGCGGGAAGTACTATAAGCATTGAACATGTACTTCTCTTTATGTTTCTCTCCATCGCCAAAATCATTTCGCTTTGAGAATTTATTGAAGAAGAACAAGTTTGAGGAGGAAACCAGTATTGTTGTCTGGAATAATCTTTGATACACTGAACAATGAAATATAAATTGTCATGGAATTCCTGGACAATGGGAATTTTTATGTGTCATGGTTGCTATGAGAGTTTTACAGGAATCTTATTTGACTGTTGAAATGAAAATGTACAGTCAGAAATGATCTCAGACGAGATAACTGGAAAGATGAATTCGCTTAGAGAGAGTCCCGGGATATTCAAATATTCATGGCATTTCAGCAGTTATTGTTTCGTTCAAAAGAGAACATTTTCAAACTATCGTTTCCTGTTTTACAATCGTTTCCCTCTTCGTACTCCTTATCATCTACTGAAAGAAAATAATACCATTTTTTTTCAAATTCGAGATTGAGTGTGCAATTTGTTCCCACTCAGTGGTTCAATAACGAAATTGGTAATTTAGGGATGAAAATATTGCCGATATTTTTCTGTGGATGCTATAGTTGGTCCGATAAAGAGAAGTGTTGAATAGTGAAAGAACTGGACTTATGGCAGCCCACCCCACAAGTCGCCTGCAATTCGAAAGTTTCGTAACGGTCATACTGAAACGTTAATGTGTTCCTATAACTTTCCAGTTTATGCCATTGAATTTTCAATCTGCACAAAGCATAGTTATGATTAAGGATGTCATTGCTATTCGTCCATAAATTACGATTATCCTTTCGTTTAAATCATATGAAGCTCCGCATGCGATAGAAATAATGTTCCACAAATATGAATTTCCCAAGCTTCTAACATTTTCTTGACTAATTTTATTGTTGAATCTGGAAACCAAACCGTCCCAAAAATTTTCGTTACACATGTTCGTTCGGTATCAGTTTTTGTCATCAATTATGTTTTCAATTTTTTAGTGGCGCACATAAAATTAAAAGCGGTCCCGTTTGATCAAAGTGAAATTCATGCAGATACACTGAGAGAGACGATACTCACATCCGTTTATTAACTTTTTTGTCACTTGAATTTTTTTGTATCATGAAGTCCAATTCAATAATCGTACTCGTCACGGAATATTGAATCTGTCATGATCACAATCACGTTCTTTTTTGTAACCACTAGAAAAGGAGTGAGCTCAGTAGAGAGAGGTAGTTTCCGGACTTCTGAAGTGGGGTTCTTTCACAAGCCATATTTCTTATATTTTAAATCAGCCTTTGTATCAAAAACAATAATTCCGGCAGAAATTTTCAAGAATACGGAGCGCCATAGAAAAATACTATAAAATTCAGTGCAAATAACAAAATCTCCAGAGCTCCATTTATTTTCTATGAAAATATCTCAAAATAGTAATTTTTCATTCATCTGGTTTGTACCAAAAAAAAAGGATCAAAATTCAATTATGCAATGCGGCTATCTCTTCGGACTGCATACCCTTTGTGGGATGAACTAAAGACGAATGAACGTCATCGCAATAGTAGATTCAAATGAAAATTATTATCGACTCTCAAATGTGAAGAAATAGAAAAATGAATTTAAACCTTGCATTTCGTTCTGCTTGACATTTGCGATGATCGTCTCGAGTTTCCGATTCTGCACATTCTCTTTCTCCCCGCGTTTTCTTCGCTGTGTTGACAATGACGAAAATAACAAAAGCAGCCCAGAAAATACGAGGACACGGAAGATATATACATATAGAATGAGTGAAGTTGCAGATGACACATTTTGCTTCCCGCGGAGGAATCAAAGACATCCAACAGTTAGCTATATAAATGTATATATATATCTGTCTGTATATAGTTGATGATGGTGTATTAAAATAGGTGCAGAAGGAGAAAGAGGATTTGAGACTGAGACAGTAGAGAGTGCGGGAAGTATCGTTATACGGGAGAGGCATTGATGTATAGATGTGATGAACTATATAGCGTCGATTCTGCATTTTGCAATTCCAATCCCTTGCACAGTTCCCATTGTTTCGTTTCCCACAGTTATATACAGATGTATGATGTACATATATAGATAGCGCCAGACATACTCTCGTAGATTTGTCGCGTCAATGCATCTTGACAAAAAAATAAGTATAATATCGATAAATGTTTTTTCTTCTGCATATTCACTTCAGATATAAAGATGATTGTGTCTATTCTTAACAAGAAAGTAACGGTTTGTTTCAGTTTTCCTATACTCCTGTAGGAGAGGGTGGGGTAAGTTAGGAAATTTTTCATATGATCTGTTATAACTCCTAAAAGATGCATCTGACACACGACATACCATTGTATGCGCAATCTTATCGTCTTCAAAACGTCTATAGGAAGTAAAACTGTGTCAGGTCTGGTTGGGAAGTTACTGCCATAAATGCCGGACGGGTCCAAGTCTCTCAACTTGCTCTATAGGTGAGGTGAGTTGAGCATGACAAAGAATGAGATGCGCAATAGAAAAACGACTACGGGATCGAATCTATAAAAAAAAGGAGCAACAACTGCATTTAATGTAGATACTTATTTGATCGATGATGGTTGTCTCTTCACGGCTGCAACAGGCGAATAACGAGACTTGTTTTTCAGTTGTCGGTGATTCTACAAATCTTCGGTATACTGCACATGATTGACGTGCAGCAATCAGATCTTACATCAAGTGCTCCCCTACTTCCACCCTTCATTTCCGCCATTCAGAGCATAACAATTGTTCACCTTGTCGAGGCGAAAATGTTGCCAGAATAATAACGAAGAATACCGAACTAAGTGTAATTACTGGAGCGCAATTCTTTGACCAGTTGAACAATATTGAGTCATGCATGGAAGAATTGTGCGAAACCACGAGGACGAAATCCAAAATTGCCCTTACATTGCGGGGGTTAATTTAATTGGTTTGGTTAAAATTAAAATTCAAAATTTCTTCCGTTTGTATTGAGGCATTGTTTTGTATATCGGACAGTATATACCAACGATATTTTTATAGAACTTTAAGAAATTTGCGTGCGGTATTAACGTTTGCTGTTTTGTAATCGAATGCTCTGAGATTCCCATTCCGAGGTCCAAATGTTCCAAAAGTTGTTCATCTTCATGTTCTCATCATAAAAAATTTCACACCGTCGGAGTACTAATTGCTGTCACTCCGTGCGAGTTAATATCATTCGTACACAAGTCGTATGTTGAGCAAACTTCTGACAAGCAAGTTTCTCCGACATCAAAGTTACTAGAACGACTTATTTCCCAATCTCATTCCATAATGACAAACAAAGATCTTAAAATAGGAGACACATGCGCTCAGTATCGATACCGTCGCAATACCCGCTCAGCTCCGTCTTCTGACATCGCATCGCTATAGTAAAGATTCGAGAATTGTCAAGTTGTATTGCTACAGTCACGATTCAATTTCGTTGAAATAACGACTGATTGAATCACTCACAGAGTGATAATGTAGAACAATAATTACTTCTCTCCAATATGAATGAATAGTTGGCAGATCATTTACCAAACAAAGGAACTTTCCCTAATTGCGTGATCTGCTAGATCCATTAACCAATTGCGCTGGCAATAAATTCACCAACGCGTGTACCAGAACGTCATTTTTGTTTTTGTGACAATCGCATGACGACGTATATACCATGTCGTTGGCAATTCTGTGACAAAAGCATTACGACATGCGTGGCACGTCTCTTTCCAACGCAATTGGTTAAACGATGATAATTGTTCGTATGATCATTTTGTCATGCATTGTGACTCTATAATTGAGGGATTTTTATTGATAACGAATAAAATCTTGTGGTACTGATGAAAATGTATATTCATGAGAAAATTAGACCACATATGTTCGGAATGAACCCAATTATTCATATCGATGATGATTTGGAGCATCCAATGTATTGACTTCATTGTATATGTAGGAATTGAGGTTTGCATGGGAGAAAAGTGCCCTTGCATAGATCATTACAAGGTCATTTAATAACAATTATAAATAACTTTTGTTCCATGTAACACAGAATTCAATGTAATCGTCATACAATATCTGCATGTGCTATGATTCATGTCTGAAAAACAACTACAGACTAGTCATAGTTCTGAGACTCGTGTAATACTCGAACGGACTATAACAATATCAATTTTGGTATATTCTAATGAGCGTAGACTCGCGTGGTCAAAATATTGGTTTGAAGATGTGGTCGAATCATCACATATACATCTCAATTGCCCCGATAAAATTCATTGATAAATCCAATCCATTTCCACTTCTTGTATGCGAATCGTATGGGGCTAAACAGTAAATTCATGTGCTGTGGATTTTAATTGATTTGTCACGACGATCGAGGAGGAGACTACGCAGAATTGTATTTGACGATTAAACTGAAAATTAAGATACATCAATTATAATATATGAGATTTATAAAACTTTACACAAAGCTTTCGGTCACGTACGTATATATTGAATTTATTTAAGATTTAGTGCACAAATACTTATTGTCTGTTCGAAAAAAGCGAATATGAGGAAACTAAGAGGATCGACTTTTTTTGGTGAATGTAAAACTGTGGCAAACCAAACGAGCATCGAGCGAGAGCCCACTCGGTCGTTGTGTTGTCCCATAAAGGGAAATATAATGGGTGTATGCGTATGCGTATAAGAGTTTACACAAAGGTAGGGAGGTGAGGCGGGTTAGATTCAGTACGTAGGTGTGTGATGAGGAGAGTTGAAGGAACCGTCTGATGCCAGATAATATAAGTGAGTGGGAGAGAGAGCCAAGTAAAGCGTGTGAGGAGGAAAGTATTACGGGGTGGAATTGACAGAGCGTGGGGGTAGTTGAATCGGTGCATGCGCGAAAGATTTACCACGTGAGCCCGCGAATTTGTAAGCTCAAGTGCGACACCTCGCGCTGTTCAGTGTCTTGCGCGTCGCCGTGCTCGTCATATCGTCGTTACGGAATCGTTTTCTCGGCTGATTTACCGTAAAAATTAAGAATACATTTTCATTGTCATAGAATTATGAAAACACCGGCGAATGAGAAATATTTCCACTGAAGTTTCATTGTTTAAATGATCGTGAAGAGAATAAGATATAGTTACTGATGCATGTAAATTTTATAATTTTTCCATAGTTATCGCCTATCTCCAGGCGAATTTCCGTTCTTCACTTCGTACTTTCGTCAGTAAAGATGCCATATTTATCTAATCGTCATATATAAATCTTCATATCAGTTCATTGGCAACTGACTGTAGTGTATCATATTTTCTCTGCAATCAAAACGGTTCAGAGGAAAATATTGTTTTTATGGGAAAATCTAAGTGATTTATAATGGATGTTGCCAATTCTATATTACACTATTGTAGGAAATAGAAAGTCCATGATATTTAATAGGGATGAAAAATTCCAATGGTGATTCAGAATTGATAGGGAATCGTGATGGCCTCATTCGAGACAAATACCAATAATGGATGTTCAGTTTGAAATGTGGTGCAGTATAATAACTTATTTGAGTCATTGAACAATTGAATAGTTGGAAGAAAGACAGTTTGATGTTGATGCGAGCAATATCGAGGAAACATAAAAGCGTAATGTCCAAATGTCATTGCTGACACGTGTCGCAATGTATGTTATGAATTAGGGGAACGGACGACCAAAGTTTGCGCATTAATATTATGAGTATATGAAGGAAATCTAACGAATAAAAAGACTTAAAAAGGATGTTATGTTCATGCAGATGTGTATCAGTGTTGGAGCGTTTTTTACGCAAACGTGTATATTTTTTCTGTGTTAATTCATTCGTTATTCTAGTGCATATAAATACGTTAAATGAATATTGTATTTGTTTATATAGATATATATATAAAGTTGTCGCGGAATCCATTAATTGAGCATACGTAAATGTTAACTAATATGATATTACAGTTGTAATATTTTTTGTAAAAATTTTGTCATTATTTTTTACCCAGTGAGCGAATATTATGGTGTTGAGAGAAAAACGTATCGTGCAGGAAGAGTAATCATCGATAATGGATAGAATAATGAAATATAAAATGTGTAAAAAAAATATTCACCGTGCACTACCGATTATACGCAGCACTCATACCATCGATCTCGTGATGTAGAGTGATTAAGAAATTTCCATAATAGCATAAAACGCGAGACGGAACTTCGGAATAGCAAGTAGCGAAGAGATAGAACGCACGAAAAATAAATCATAACAGAAATAAAAATTTGAAAAAAATTACAAAAAGTTAAAAATTCGGTAATAATTGTAGAAACGTGAAAACTATTGAAGTGATTACAATATAAATATATTAATTGTGCTGATGAATGGAGAGTTAATCAACGGGTGAGTAAAAACAGAAACGTTATCGCCTTTATCCATACTTGAAAGAATTGCTTTACAAAACTTTTCAGGTTTGTGTTACGTGATGTTTTTCGATTTAATAACATCAACAATAGCGAATATATAGCGCGATATTATAGCTATACCATTGTAACAATAATGTAAAACTTTTTGTGTATTCGACTTTTCATTGTTATGCTATAGGTATCAGAAATTTAAGATATCAAATTAGCATGTCTACTTTTGTTTTCGATAAGTTAAACAGAAATGAAATTGCGAGGGTATCATTCGTATCAGTGGTTGATTTTTCTAACCATTCATCCACATGGACTTGAGTGCGATTTAATTGAATGTGTAGAGCGCGTTAGCTTTTTCCATGACCAGGGCTGTCACATTTTTTTATGGAGTAGTTTGTCGTTTAACCCATAGTGCCGTATCACTCATGATGAAGCGTAGGAATATATATAAGATAATTGACAAGAAATTTAATTAGATACCGCAGCATGAGATCCAACTCTACCCTTGAGAAACAGATATGAATAGTGATCAGTCTGAAAAAGTTTGATCGGGGACTGCGAACATTCACGGCCCAAATACAATAGATGGGATGACAAACTTTTCCATTCCGAAAATTACCGATGCGATGTAACGTCTTCCACAATATATGAGGACTTGATAGTATCGTCCGATAACGTACAAGAGACAGCATCGAACTTTGACAATTCTCAGACTATTGATGTTAATTAAATTCCTTTGTTTAGGCGAAGAACTTGGAGACAATTCAAAATACGTCCACTGATACTCCTCCAATAATTTTCGGAGTAAAATTTATTTTAACTTGCGCCATATAAACTTATGAAACTGCCAAAACGTGAAACTGTGATGGAATTTACCATTTTCGGTTCCTTTCTTCAACTTTAGATGCCACAACGGGTCCATATTTATCTAATATTACACCGAAAGCATCAAGATATTTAAATTAATGATTGCACCCCAAAAAAATTTAGTACCCGTCGCTCAACGTTTATTGTCAAACGGACCAATTAAGGTCTATTTCCTGTTATTAAAATTCATCTATAACAATATTGTGGAAAGGAAGAAGCGTTTCGATATGCACTTGACATCGGTCATCGTAGCTACGTGCCTGATTAAGTAGAAACTTGACCACAGTTGAATATCTTATTGGAACTCGCTGTGATAGCGCCCAACTGAAACTAATTCATTTTCAGACTCCTCCAACCTGAGTTTCCACTAATCCTTCGTGCACCGTCGCCCATAGTTTATTTGTGCATAATCCACCGGATTTGAATCAATGTGTAGCCGAGAAGTTATCGTGATCATATTATTAACTTCAACATTATTTTTGACGACATTTCAAAGGGATGAATAAAGTTCAAAGTTCATTATAAAAGTAATAATTGACACAAATTAATCAGAGAAAGCATGTTGACGCGAAAGATATCAAAGTATACATCAAGTTCATCTATTAATGAAATGCACATCAATGGTTTGCGCCATTCTTCAAACTTTCTACGTATTGCAAATAGTTTGTGATAATATTTACAAGATAATGTAGAAAATAGTCAACACACTGAAATTCTTGTATACGAAACGATATCAGGACGAGTATGAACATCAATATTAAAGTTATCTTTCTCAGCAAAGTATCTAGTAAAATTTCATGGAGATTCAATTGCGAGAATTAATTCTCAGGGAACTTATGCTTCGTATGCAAAAGAGTTTGGAACAAACTTGGTTATGAATGGAAAATGAAGCATTTTTTTGACCAAAACTTTCCTGCATGCATTCACTAGGTAAATGAAATTGATTAAAATAATTGAATCGATTATAGTAATACCGATGAATCATTATTATTTTAGAGGTTTCCAACTGATGTAAAATCACTACCTGCATATCAACTCGCGCTTATACAGCATTAAGTTATTTTGAAGAGGAGTGAATAAAATCTATCACAAAAAGCTCTCATCAATATATGTTTGAATTGATTTTTTTCTTCCCAATACTTCAACGAATTGAGTAGTATTCTCACACGTGATTGATCAAAGGAAAAGAATAATTGCATCTATTCAATATGAAGCTGTATGTTATTCCAGCATGCAACAATATACGACACAAATTTTCTTCATGAAAATAATTTACTTCATTCAAATTTGTTATACCTGTTAGAATATTTTGATTGGACTGCCATTAATTTTATCCAAGTATTATACCAAACAATAAAATAATATGTATGATGTAGACAAACGATGGATACATCGCCAACCTTAAGTCTTGGGGGTTCGAGAGCAAGAGCAGCTCTGCTTGCTACAACAGGTAGTGGAACAGGAAGCACCGACAGACGGGTTGTTTTTCTCGCCAGTTCGCCTGGTGCCACCAGTAGTCACGAGACGAAGACGTGGCCGCATAATTGGTCACCTAATACGGTAAGTCACACTCAACTCTACCATTGAAGTGAAAATCCACAGAACTAGAGTCCTTTATACTATCCAGAACAGATTAAAATGGAAAAACACAAAAAATGGTTGGAAAACTTCAAGTAGTACCATCATTATGCATGTATAAGAGACGTCGTGTAAATAATATTATTACAAGTTGAATTTCGTTAACATTCATTGGCGATTTTTGGGTGCTGTAAGTGGCATTGATTTTCGATCAACATCACTACGGTCAGAGTGATATTTTCCTCGAAATTGCATCCTTTCATCAGTTTTTATTACATATCATAAATTGATTTGAGAAACGACCATCTTGTGGAATTGAAGTGGAGTTGGTTGACAGGAGAATAACTTTAGTCATCAAAGATTCAAAACATCTTTATTCCCTTCAAAATTAATGAATATACTGGGCTTGATGATATTTTATTAATAATTACAGTAATAATATATTCCACAATCTTCAGAATTGTCATGGGTACGTTACTGATTCGCAATCATAATCTATCAGTGGCACGGCACCAGTGCTGACTTCGATAATAAAAGTAATTACTATTATTGTTGCTAAATATATGAAAAGTTATCTTAGTATCAAATATAATATGAGGTGCACCCTCTTTGATTCATTGAAGATGCCACTGACAGATACTTGTTTCACACTATAATATAAGAATAAAAAAATATATAGAAAGTAGAGGACAGTTCTTGATGCAACGCCGGCTCAAACTCGAACAACAACTGGGGTAATAGCCGTTCTATACATATTTCGGAATCCATTTGACTGGAATATTTGTTGTTCACTCTTAGCTTTGGCTTGTCTTCTGTTATTTATATAGGATACTTCCTGTTATATTATATTGCTCAATCAAAAACGTAAGAACAACCAAACCAAATCAACATCGATCCACTTGGCAGGCTGCTGAAATTGCGATTTGTAGTTATTCATTATCATTTTGAAAAAGAATGCTCGAACCTTTTTGTCTATTGGAAGACAAAGATTTCCTATTATCATTCCTTCAAAAATATTGAGAATAGATTACGCTGTATATCAGTCATTGTAGCAATTCTAAATATATTTTATCGAGTTTTCTTCTTTTCTGTGCGATAGAAAACGTTGATTTTTTCCGAAGAGATTAGTTCGATGCAACAGGTTTTAAAGTGAAAGAATTTCGTCCGCAAAAAATAGTTCAATTCAGTTTTGTATTTCTAACAAGAGTACAAATAGGCATTTAGGGGTCGTTTATTGACTCATCACATCTACTATTCTGTAATGGAACATCATTTAGGAGAGATAACAATGTGGCAACGACATTCCCAGTCACCCATCGTACCACATGTTACACATATTGCATCTAGTTTCTCTAAATTTTTTTCGGAAATACATCACCATTTGGAGATTGTTTTCTAGGTAAATTCTGATGGATATTTTTCCAAAAAGTCTGAAAGATAACTTGAAAAATTCAAATCCCATTTCGGTATCATCGTATCGGATATAAAATAACGAATATTCGCCCATATGAATTTTCTCAGAATATTCTCAACCGGCTAATTGTTCATTTCTGATAACAGCTTTTCAATGGAAAAGTAAAAGCCGCATATGTTCACCTTGCGTGTTTCGCCATGAGCGCATTATGATGAAAAAAATGTTGTCTCATTCATGATGGTATCATTTGCCATGTGTGGTGAAATGCAAAGAAATAAAAGCGGTTATTCCAGTTCAAAAAATTCACACACTGGCGAATCATAGACCGTTCTGCTATTTTCGATGGTTATTTCTTTATCTCTCAATACAATCGTCACCATTCACCTCTTTCGTTACGCTGGATGGACATCAACAAATGTAATTCAATGAAACTGAATATCATAAGTCTCCTACGACTTATAGGACTTGAACAATTCTTTATATCAATAGGTAAACTGATTCCAATTTTTGCGAAAATTTAAATGAAAACTCTTCAATTACTCTCATGATATTAGCAAAGAGGTTGAACAATGATTAATTAATTAGGTTAATTGTACATATCGAAACTACAGAATATATCACTAATATGCCAATATATTTGGTGAATGAAACGCAAATGTAGAGCGGATATTGGTTAAGTGGTATGTATCTCAGCCGATGCGATAGGTGTGATGCACGATTCGACATGAAGAGGGGCCTCCTCGAAATCCGAGTCTCAGCTGCCATTCAACACTATCTCACTGCAACTATATTGCCTATGTTGTCGAGGATACGGCGCCTATCTTGCTCAAGTACACGTGGTAGAATGACTCTACACGTATCTATGTGTACTGGAGCCTGTGTTCAATGCTTGGATAAGGATTAAATAGAATTTGGCATGAAGTACCAAGTGAATAGGCCATTCATATCTTTTGAGGATATCTGCGGCGACCAACTTTAGAGAAGTGGCAATGTTCAAAGTATATCAGTAGAAATAGACGAAAATGAAAGAATTTTCCATGAATATTCTTACGTAGCATTAATTTTCCTCTTTCACACGTATCTTTGGAGCATTATCAATTTATTCGATCTGTCATGAAAAAGGGAAAAATAAAATGAAGGAGTTATTTGCGCATCAAAGATATTGGAATATCATTGGCTTGTTCTTGGATCAAAAAATTTTTCTTGTATAATTCCTGGAATTGAATTCGAATCCTGTATCATTAAGAAATATAATAATGAATGGCTCCAATCCAAAGTGAACATCAATTTATCTCAGATGAAACGCTGTTTGTATATGCGAGCTGTTCGTTGAATAGTAATGAGGGAGCATTCCAATTTCGATTTTTTATTATATTCAATACTTGGAGAAAAGGAACAATTGTCTTTCAAGATTCATACATCTGGCTAGCCATTTGAATATCTTTCTTGTAAATATGGATCTCTAGAAATTTTGTAACTCTGCTGCAACATGTTCACTTGGTGAGAATTCATGGAATAATCAAAATATTCATGTCATATGAATGAGTGAGCGTATGAAGGTTGAGCACATCAACGTTTGTCCAGAAATTCGGATTCAATATTCCGTCTCCGCATACATTTTCCGTTCATCTATCATTCACTTGAAATCATAATCTTTCATTTTTTATATTTTTTGAAACAAGAAAGTAATAAAATCAAGTCTATTGTTTTACATTTCTGAATGGTTAAAGAACACAACAATTATTACAATTCGTCGCAGCATATACAAAGACCAATGAACACACTAGAGAACTTCGAATGAATTTTTCTCCCATCAATCACACACTGTAAACAATTCATTGTAATTTTACAAAAAATGCATTGGAAGATGATAGGCAAAGCATTTTTGCAAAATTAAAATGAGGTAAAGTAGCTTTACAAAACTTCAAATTATAAACTTGTTATTGAGTATCACAACATAATTGTAGTAATATTACAAAACATCTCTTGAGTGATAGTTTATCAGTTTTACT